>JAOWBW010000782.1:144444-256482 GCA_026119855.1 Campanula takesimana | reverse complement strand
AGGTTTATTATCCCTAGCAGGAGTCCGATATCTCGTTTTATCCCCAGAGAGCTCGAACTACGACCGGCTTGATTCCTCAGAGGATACGTAGGAAACCTGAAAAGGTTCAGCCACCCGACCGACGCGGTCATCTCTCATCCCCAGCAGGTGCATTTTCCCTAGCAGAAGATGTTGCTCCCAATCAGAGGACAGTCATTCCCGATTTCCATCAGATTTGAACTACGTTTGGCTTGATTCCCCGCGGATACGTAGGTCGCCTGTCAAGGTTCAGCCGTTCCCTTACCTTTCGTCTGTTTTTGAAACTCATGTTTCAGACGGTTCCTATTTATGTCGACCCCACATTGCCTTGCAAGAAGCGTCGCCGAGGGCTACTGTTAGTACCCGACCAGAAAATGAGTTTATAGGGCTTTCCCAAATATACAAGGACTTATAGGAATTAGAAACCTTGCAAAAGACTTGTCCTGGATTCCCAAAAATCCCATTTATGACAAAATCATCAAAATAGGCAACTTAGGTTTACCATAAAGCAACAGTGAAACCCTAGCTTGAAAATCAAGTCAGCCGGCAGACTGGCCACGCGGCCAACATTGCTCCGCGTTGATCTTGGCCACACGGCCACTCTTGTAACCGGCATCAACAATGGCCAGGGGCCAACCTCGCGCCGGATGATCTGGACCATCAGATCTCCCATCAGTTTACTATATAAACCACTCCATTCCATTGGTTTTGGGGCCCGATAGGGAGAGTTCTAAAGTACGAATTTTGGAGTTCTTAAACACTATTTTGCTCTCTAATTAGCATTCAAACACTCAAGAAGATCCAAGGTTATTTCTTGCCAACAAAGGTAAGTTTTCTAACTTTTCTTCATGTTCTTGCATTATTTCTAATGTAGATCTTAATATTCATATTCTTAATATGTTTATTCATGTGTTCTTCATAATATTCATATTCTTAATATGTTTATTCATGTGTTCTTCATAATATTCATGTTCGTACATGTTTATTCATAGTTTCTTCATATTCTTTGCATGCTCATTCATATTTCATAATATGTTCTTCGCGTGTTCTTCGTGTTCATAGATTAAAACCTTATTTATGCTATATTTAGGGTTGCGATCTTCATAATTACATGTTATTTCATAGCCGATGATGATCGAGGGTTCATCACCCGAGGATGATCTAGGAACTACTTCTAAACCCTAATCTTTAGGTAATCCCCCCCTCATTATGCATGATCCCGATTCTTCTGCCTATTCTAAATTCCTCTCGAACTACGCGGACCTGAGCTTCTCACATTGAGAGGAACGTAGGCAATCTTCGGATCCGGTCTCAAACACTAACACACTACTAACACATTCATCATGATAGAAAGACCGATCATTCGGGCAATAGGAGTGATAACGTCCAATATTCTTCTCTTGTTGTAATTTGACCCCCGAACCCATTAACATGCTTTTTCTCAATGTTTTGGCTATAATTAAAACGGCGTGGCGACTCTCATAATTTTAATGTTACTATGAATATCCCTACTGCACGAATGTTTCATCTCTTTAAAAACTATCGTGGTGACCGGAGTTATCCCTACTGCACGAATGTTTCGTCTCTTTAAAAACTATCGTGGTGACCGGGAGTTATCCCTACTGCACGAATGTTTCATCTCTTTAAAAACTATCGTGGTGACCGGGAGTTATCCCTACTGCACGAATGTTTCATCTCTTTAAAAACTATCGTGGTGACCGGGAGTTATCCCTACTGCACAAATGTTTCATCTCTTTAAAAACTATCATGGTGACCGGGAGTTATCCCTACTGCACGAATGTTTCATCTCTTTAAAAACTATCGTGGTGACCGGGAGTTATCCCTACTGCACGAATGTTTCATCTCTTTAAAAACTATCGTGGTGACCGGGAGTTACCCTACTGCCACGAATGTTTCATCTCTTTAAAAACTATCGTGGTGACCGGGAGTTATCCCTACTGCACGAATGTTTCATCTCTTTAAAAACTATCGTGGTGACCGGGAGTTATCCTACTGCACGAAGTTTCATCTCTTTAAAAACTATCGTGGTGACCGGAGTTATCCCTACTGCACGAATGTTTCATCTCTTTAAAAACTATCGTGGTGACCGGGAGTTATCCCTACTGCACGAATGTTTCATCTCTTTAAAAACTATCGTGGTGACCGGGAGTTATCCCTACTGCACGAATGTTTCATCTCTTTAAAAACTATCGTGGTGACCGGGAGTTATCTCTACTGCACGACTGTTTCGTCTCTTTAAAAACTATCATGGTGACCGGGAGTTATCCCTACTGCACGTACATTTGTTATTGCTTCGTTATATTACGCGATGACCGAGAGTTGTCTCTACTTCGCGTACGTTCTGTTGCAATTTGCAGAGGCCCGTCTACCTCTATATTGCGTAATATCCACCACTTGTTATTTTATGAATTGTGATTGACAGAGGCCCGTCTATCTTGATATCGCATAAGCTCCGGCTATTACCATTTTACCATCTTGGGATTATGTAGACCCCGCCGTCTATATGTCTCGCACCATTGTCACCCTTACCTTCTTTCCCCAATATTTGCTTAGGATTCGTATGGTTTGTAGAGACTTCGGCGCCTCTATGACATACCATCCTAGATCAATCGTAATTGGCAGAAGCCTCGGCGTTTCTATTTGCGAGCGATCCAGCATCTATTTTAGGATTCGTATGGTTGTAGAGACTTCGGCGCCTCTATGACATACCATCCTAGATCAATCGTAATTGGCAGAAGCCTCGGCGTTTCTATTTGCGAGAGATCCAGCATTTATTAGGATTTGCATGATCGTAGAGACTTCGGCGCCTCTATGACATACGCATCCTAGATTGATCGCGGTTAGCAGAAGCCTCGGCGTTTTCTGTTCGCGAGAGATCCGACATCTATTACTTTAGCGCGATCGGAAGGAACCCTGGCGATCCTGATTGCGTTTACCATTCCATCTTGGGATTATTTAGACAGCGTAGTCCTTATTTTTCCAAAATAACTCTATTGCTTACGAATGATTCGTTCTTCATACAGGATAGTGCCCGTAGGTTTATTATCCCTAGCAGGAGTCCGATATCTCGTATTATCCCCAGTAGAGCTCTGAACTACGACCGGCTTGATTCCTCAGAGGATACGTAGGAAACCTGAAAAGGTTCAGCCACCCGACCGACGCGGTCATCTCTCATCCCCAGCAGGTGCATTTTCCCTAGCAGAAGATGTTGCTCCCCATCAGAGGACAGTCATTCCCGATTTCCATCAGATTTGAACTACGTTTGGCTTGATTTCCCCGCGGATACGTAGGTCGCCTGCCAAGGTTCAGCCGTTCCCTTACCTTTCATCTGTTTCGAAACTCATGTTTCAGACGGATCCTTCTTTTATCGTCGACCCCACATTGCCTTGCAAGAAGCGTCGCCGAGGGGCTACTGTTAGTACCCGACCTGAAAATGAGTTTATTAGGACTTTCCCAAAAATACAAGGACTTTGTAGGAATTAAAAACCTTGCAAAGACTTGTCCCGGATTCCTAAAATATCTCATTTATGACAAAATCTATCAAAATAGGTAACAAATGGTTTCCTTAAAAACATGCAGAAACCCTAGCTTAAGAATCAAGTCAGCCGGCAGCCTTGGCCACGCGGCCAACCTTGCTCCGCGTTGATCTTGGCCATGCGGCCACTTTCGTCACCGTCTTCAGGGATGGCCAGGCGGCCATCTTTGTCCTGGATGATCTGGACCATCAGATCTTCCCATCAGTTTACTATATAAACCAATCCCATGCTATTGGTTTAGGGATCGGATTTTGAGAGTTCTAGGAGATCCGAATTTGAGAGTTCTTAAACACTATTTTGCTCTCTAATTAGCATTCAAACCTCCAAGAAGATCAAGGTTTATTTCTTGCCAACATAGGTAAGTTTTCTAACTTTTTCTTCACGTTCTTGCATTATTTTTAATGTAGATCTTTTATATTCATGTTCTTGCATGTTTATTCATAGTTTCTTCATACGCTTCGCATGTTTATTCATATGTTCATATATGTTCTTCATATGTTCATCGTGTTCATAGATTAAAACCTTATTTATGCTATATTTAGGGTTGCGATCTTCATGTTTGCATGTTATTTCATAGCCGATGATGATCAAGGGTTCATCAACCCGAGGATGATCTAGGAACTACTTCTAAACCCTAAACTTTAGGTAATTCCCCCCTCATTATGCATGATCCCGATTCTTCTGCCTATTCTAAATTCTTCTCGAACTACGCTGACCTGAGCTTCTCACATTGAGAGGAACGTAGGCAATCTTCGGATCCGGTCTCAAACACTAACACACTACTAACACATTCATCATGATAGAAAGACCGATCATTCGGGCAATAGGAGTGATAACGTCCAATATTCTTCTCTTGTTGTAATTTGACCCCCGAACCCACTAAACATGCTTTTTCTCAATGTTTTGGCTATAATTAAACGGCGTGGCGACTCTCATATTTTAATGTTGCTATGAATATTCTCAAATTCAAACACACGTATTCACACCTCTACAACGGAAACGAACATAGAGGTAAATTTTGATGCCAAAGCCGACGAAGGTATTTTTGTTGGGTATGCTAAACATTCTAAAGCTTTTCGTGTTTTTAATAGATCTACATTAGTGATAGTTGAATCTGTACATGTTACATTTGATGAACATTCTCTCCTTGAGCCACATTTGGCTCTAAATGTTGCTGATGATTCTGTTGAGTCTATTAAGATAGGTGCGCATTTTCCAACTGCGCATACACAAGATCAAAATTTGTCAACACAAGGAAATCCATCTACATCAGTTGCGTAAAGCTTTATCAATAGCGCACCAAGTGAAGCTTCAGTTGCACCAAACAATGTTCCTGGAGATTCTACTGATGCGCATCATTCTAATACTGCGCCTGGTGTCACTCACTCTTTCAATTCTGAACCAGGTCAACCCCCTAACTTTAATGATTTTGATGCTGGTGAAGATGTGCCAATTGAAGACCTTCAAGTTACTACGACTCAACCTAACTTACCTCCTGAAATTCGTGAAGTTAAAGATCACCCAATCACAAACATCATTGGTGATCTTCATGTTGTGGTTTGTACAAGGAGAGCTACTAACTTTGATGCTTACACTACTTTTATCTCTCAAATTGAACCGAAGAAGGCTGATGAAGCACTCCAAGATCCTAATTGGGTTGTTGCAATACAAGAAGAACTCAATCAATTTGAACAATGTAAGGTTTGGACTCTTGTTCTAAGACCAAATGATCAAGGAGTGATTGGTACAAAGTGGGTGTTCAGAAACAAGATGGATGAGAATGGAACCATCACAAAAAACAAAGCAAGATTGGTTGCACAAGGATACAGGCAAGAGGAATGAATCGACTACGATGAAACTTTTGTGCCCGTAGCGAGACTTGAAGCTATAAGGATCTTCCTAGATTACGCTGCTCACAAGAACTTCAAGTTATATCAAATGGATGTCAAGAGCGCGTTTCTGAATGGTAAACTCCAAGAACAAGTCTACGTAGCTCAACCCCTTGGGTTTGAAGATTCTCAATTTCTAAATCACGTTTACAAACTCCATAAAGCTTTGTATGGGCTAAAGCAAGTACCAAGAGCATGGTATGATACACTATCCAAGTTTCTCATCGAGAAAGGCTTCACTCGCGGTAAAATCGATACTACTCTTTTAATTGCCAAACATAATGATCATAAATTACTTGTTTAAATTATGTCGATGATATTATTTTTGGTTCTACTAATGAATTGTTGTACATGCGCTTTGAGAAACTAATGAAAAGCAAGTTTGAGATGAGCATGATGGGAGAACTCACATTCTTCCTCGGGCTTCAAATCAAGAAAATGGATGAAGGCATATTTATCAACTAAGCAAAGTATACAAGGGATCTAATCAAGAAATTTGGACTTGACAATGCTAAACCATTGATACTCCAATGGCTACCGGCAACAAACTCGACAAAGACTTGAAAGGTAAGAAAGTTGATCAAACTTTATATCGAGGTATAATTGGCTCACTCCTTTATCTTACTACTAGTAGGCCTGATATTATGTTTAGTGTCTGTGTCTGCGCTCGTTACAATCTGATCCTAGAAAAGCGCAATTAATTGCTCTGAAACGTATTATACGATATCTCTCCGGCACTATTAACCTTGGACTTTGGTACACCAAAGATTCGAATTTTAAACTTATAGGTTATTCAGATGCGGACTATGCAGCGTGCACCATAGATAGGAAAAGCACAAGCAGCACTTATCATTTCCTCGGATATCGACTTATGTCATGGGCAAGTAAGAAACAAGCTGCAGTCTCTGTCTCAACTACAGAAGCAGAATACATCGCTGCTGGAAGTTGTTGCTGCCAGATTCTGTGGATGAAGCAGCAATTGGTGGACTATGACATTAAAGAAGAAAATTGTCCCATCTACTGCGATAATACTTTAACCATTGTAGTTTCTAAAAATCCTATCATGCACTCCAAGACTAAGCACATTGACATCAAGTATCACTTCCTCAAAGACCTTGTTGAGAAAAGAAATATTCATTTGGAACACGTGGGAACCGGTTATCAAATGCTAAATCTTGTCCATATGATTTGTCAATACTAATCATTTTATGTTTTCTTGAAATATTCGAAGTTAGGTGCCTAATGCGCACGCCTATGTCATGCGCACTTGATGATGCGCACAAGGCAAACATTTCTGAGATTTCTAAGAATCTCTTTGCACTATATAGCTGCGTATATACTTCATGTGCATGCCACGTGGACCTCAGGTAAGTTTTCTTTTCAATAGTTGCACCTAGGTCCTTCATTTGCTGAGTCAGCACATAATTTGCAAGGGTACTTGCGTAATTATGTATTTTCCCTCGTCATTTCTTTTTAAATTTTCTTGGGAAATTACTTTTCTACCCTTGTGCACGTCCCACCTCATTTAATGCAAAGTGGATTGAGTAACGCACCATTAATGCTCTTTGTGTGCTATTTATGACGAAAGTGGAAGAGTCTCTTTGTGACCATTAATTCCTGACACACGCGCGCGCATAGGGCTTTTCACGCGCGTTCCTCATTGGTCCACGTCACCTGCGCGTGCGCCTCACCTGCGTGTGCGCCTCACTCGCCTGACTTTCACCAACTCATGTCAACGCGCCGTGACGTCACCATACTCTTTTTGTCTATATCCCTCTTCTCTGCCGTCTCTCTGTTCACTTTCTTCCTCACTCAACCGCCTAAATTTTCTCTCTACTCTCTGACCTCTCTTTCTCTCTGCACTCATCACCATCCTTCTCCATTTTTGAGTATAATCTCTATATATATCTCTCTCATGGATCCTAAGAAAACAACATCATCAACATCAAAGAAACCAGAGGATCCACAAATGGTAAGAATCTCTAACTCACTTTTTCGGTTTCCGCCATTGATGAGTTTGGAGGTTCAGTTTTTCCCTTTTTTGATTTCTCTATGATCCATTGCTCGTTTTTCGAATTATTTGATGATGTGTGCTCGTATTACTCATAGCTATTCATATATGTCATTTGTTTTACGATCAATGATCGTTTGGTTTGATTTTTATGGATTTTTGAGTTTTTGGTCTTTTCGAATTCTCTTTTGTTTTTCTCAGATCTTGGTTGTATGTTCTTGTTATTTTTGTTTTGGTTTACTTGTTTGTGTGTGATTTTTTCATTACGAACATTTTAATACGCTTTTTATGAATTTTGGAGCACTTTGACATTTTTATGTTCTTGGTGTTCTTCGTGTATTCGATGCATGTTCTTCATGTTCTTAGTGAATAGTCTTATGATGTGCCTTAACATGATTTTGGTTTATGTTTCTGCTTTTCGCACCAATTTTAGGCGTGTAGTTTGAATTTTATGTTTTTGGACATTTTTACCCTTTATTTTTTATATTTTAAAGTATGGAGTCTAGTTCATGCACTGCGCATATCGCACATGCACATGCGCTTTTCTCCATGCGCATATCCAGACCTAATTCTTAACCTTTGTTTTGCACAGAATATTAATTACTTTATTCCCGGTTGGGAACTAGATGTGGAAGACTTGCGCCATGATGCTCTTGGACGTTATATGTTGGAAATTATGGAAAAATCTGGCATTCTGCCTCTATTCACCAAAGGGCAGTCATTCATTCTCCCTTCCTACATCGACGAATTCTTCAACAACACAGAAGAAGTTGATCGAGTCTACGATGACATCACAGTTCCTTGTTTGAAGAGATCTATCCGCGGGGTATTTGTGACTATCAATTATGCGCATATCAGACAGACAATGGGACTCCCAGCGTACGCCAAGACGAAGCTCTCTCAAGATGCGCAGGACAAGTTCGCAGAAAAGCTGATAAAGATACCTACTATGGTTGGAAAATACAACAACCATGATAGGAAAGAATTTGGAGAGTTGATGTACCACTTCTGCACATTGATTGGCGACACCATCAATTGCAAGAATGGAAACAAGTCCACATTCATCAGCAAGCAATGGATGTGCGGCGCTGCTATCTATAAGAAGAAGAGGTTAAGTTGGGATGAAATCATTTATGATGAACTTGTGCACTGGGTGAGGGTTTACAAGAAAAAGGCTGCTGACACCAAGAGGCCATCCAAGTACAAGACTCACTGCAGAATCCTCACTGCCATCTTCCTGCGCTTCCCCAAAATATGCAAGTTGGTGGATGAGGACCCCTCTCTCAAAGTTTATGTGACTTCCAAGCGCACGTATTCACGTGTATTCCTTCAGAATTTCCGCCGTGAAGTCAACAACTTCGATTATTGCATGTACTGGGCTACGGATCCCATTGAAGTGTTTGAGAACATTCATCCTGATAATCAAGGATCTCCTCCAACTTCGGATAGTAAGCTCAAGGAAGCCTCTGCATCTGAGTCAGAATCCGAAGACGAATCTGTTTATGAGCTGGAGTTAAGTAAAGTTAGAGCAAAAGAAAAGGGTCAGGGTATTGCTACTAATGCCCAACGCAAGAAAACGAAGGCGTCTAAACCTGTTGCGTCTGGTATTAAGATCAACGAGCCTACTGCGCCTGTCCAGAAGCGTAAGGCTACAGCTGACCCTGAGTCCCCCAGGAAATCAAAGAAGTCCAAGGCTCCTGCGCCAGAAAAGAAAAAGAAAGCAAAGGTTGTTGCGCCCGTAGAGGAGAAAGAAAAGAAAAAGAAGAAGGACAAGAAAAAGAAGCAAGCAAAGGAATCAAGAACTCTATTGGATGAGTCTGATGAAGACGTCCAAGTAGAAGACGATCATGTGCCTAAGTCAAAGTGCGCATCTAGTCCTCTTCATGCGCCACAAGAGGAAGATATCTTTGAAGGTGATGCAAATGATCCACTCATTAGCCCTTCCAAATCTACTGGAACCTCTAAGGCTACTCAATCTCAGGGGGAGAAGCAGAAGGAGACTGCAAAGCCACTGCGCAATGATACTTCTAGTGAGGATGAGATACCACTATCTGCAAAGAAGGCTACTCCATCGCGCAGGGTCAAGAAGGTTGCTACCAAGAAGCGCGCAACAAAGCGTTTAATGGAGGACTTATCTGATGTTGAATCAGACCCTCCAAGGACTTCTCCTCCGTGCAGTGAAAGACCTGCGCGTGATATTGCTAGGGAAGCAAGGCTAGCTGCAATTGCGCAGCAAGCCCCACCAGTCTTCATTGATGGTGAAGGCTTTGCTCATAATGCGCATGATCCTACTGTTTATGAGGATGCGCCGTTAGTAGAAGATGCTGATGAGGACTCAAACTCAGAAGACTATGATGTCAATCATTCTCCCATTCCTGCGCATCACTCTCCAGTTCCTGCGTAAGCTACTCCTGCTGCTGCTACTCCTGTGCAACCTACTGGGGCTTCTCATACTTCTTCAATTATTCAAGTAGTGCTTCCAGTTGCTGCTCCCTCAGATCCTTCCAGTTCATCAACTGACATGTGCCAAGTCTTGGCCATGCTTTAGACTATTCAAGCAAATCAATTTGCCGTGCAAACCCAGTATTTCCAGGTGGTCACTGCGCAAGCTAAAATTCAAGAGCAACTGGATGCGCAGTCTGCTAGTCCAGATGCGCAAGCCAGTTTGCTTCAGGCCATTGATTGTTCCATTAAGGGCGAGAGTTCTGCAACAAAGGCAACCCCTGCAACTACAAGTTCTGGAGCTGCGCCCATGCCTCCCAATTTTGATACGCTACGCTAAGACATAGAGCATGACTTTGGTATTATTACCACTGCGCTCTCAAAGATTCCATCTGTACATGGTATGTCTGAAGCACTAAGCACTTTGGCAAATACTCTCACTAAAAATTTTCAACTGGAAACTGCCAAAGTAATCAACTCCATTGACAATCTTACGCCAAGTGACTTCAGTTCCTCCTCTCTCGATGCGCTAAAATCTTATGTCACCAACTGTTTAGTTCAGTTCAGTGATACTTTCAACAACTCTATGAACCAAGCCATGCTAGATATGCAAGCATGCCAGAACATGGTTCAAGTGGAGCTGACCAAATGCCTAGTGGATGCGCAGAAGGAAATTCAGGACTCTATTGCGTCTTCTCAGCAATCTCTTGCAAACCAATATGGTTCGTTTGAGAATACACTTAACAGAGTTTCTGAAGACCTTCAAAAGGACAACAGTTTGATGCTCGGCGGCATGAAGACTTATGTGAATCAGGCTGTGGAATACAACGCCAAGTTTCAAGCTCTCAAGATTGAGATCATGAACAAGATTACCAGCCTGCAGAATGAGCTTAGGGAAGCACTTTCTAGGATTAACATAGACTAGAAATGTAATTACTTTTGCTGCGCTTATTTTGTAAGTTTTTTATGCGCTTTTGATTTTTGCTTTTGATTTTTCTTCCATGTAAAACTTGTACCTGTAACTCAAATCTTTCAAGTTTTAATGAGAAGAATGCATCCTTGCTTTTCATAAAAATTTGTTCAATTCAAACTTTTCGTTTGTGGAATAATGAATGCTTTATCTAAACCCTACATCATGCGCATATTCATATCTGCTCATATTTCATTGCATGATGTTTAAACATTCAGTTTAAACGCATACTCAAACTTAAACTCATAATATTTTTGTATGCTCTGAATGATATTTCTGTCTTTCCCTTAATGTAAGTTATTCTTTTGGATAGACTAGAAATCTATAACACTGGCTAGTGTGTGAATTGACTTGAGACATGATTTACCATTTACATTATTATGGGCATGTTTTTATCAAGTACTTTGTATTGCCTTTGTTGTAGTAGGTAATGGCATCAATCATTTAGGGGGAGATTATTGGGTATGCTTATTACTTAACACTCCTACTTGTGTTAGAATTGATTGATACCATCACCTAAGTTTATTTTAAGGAATTTAGGACCCTATGTAAGAAGTTTTATAACTTTAATTTTTAGCTAAGTCCTCTTTATAGACTAGGCTTAGTGTTTAGGGTGAAGCTTTGGATTTGAAGTCAAATGTGCAATTGGCTAAATGTGGTGCGGATGTCTTTCATCCGCAGCACCCTCTGCGCACATCAATGGACATGGATTTCATGCGCAGCGCAGAGTTGCCTTGGTCAAAACTTTTACTTCCTGACCTCACCTTTTTATAGCTTGGAAAGCGTCATGACAAGCTACGCTTTTTAGAATGAGTCAAAGTGCTGATGTGGACAAACGACAAAATGTGCACACTCAACATACATGAAGATAGAGACGCGCCTCATATTTGAAATTCAAATTAAAGACAGCTGTCACCCTTCTAGAAGAAGTTTGAAGCTTATCCACTTGCTCTGTCTTCAACGGCTATAAAGGACAGATGCGCACCAATCACGTTGTGACAGCTCATTGTCCTTGCTCTGCTCCCCAACGGTTAGTTCGTAGAGCTCAGCTATAAATAGTCCTCTCATCCTCATTTTCCAAGCTGCTTGAGTTGTTGCTTCCAAAGAGAAACTTTGAAGATTTGAAGATTGCTTGCTCATTTCCAGAATTCTCAAGATCAACCTTCATACCTTCATACTCAATCTAAGCCCAGATCCTAAGCCTTTATAACACCAGAATTTCTTGTGCTCTCCATCTTATAGATTTAAAGAGCCCAGATTTCTGACACACACACACCTCTTGAAGTTTCGATCTCATCGATCATATTTCAAGAGATACACCAGTTATTGCTAGGATTTGTTCTTTCATAGATTAGATCTTTGAGTTAGTTTGTTCTAAATCATTGTAACTTGTAACACTCTCTCATAATATAAGATCACCATTAGAAATACAAGACTAACCATCTTGGTAGAGGACGTAGATCATTTCCCGATCGAACCTCTCCAAATAGCTTGTCTTTATATTCTACTTTGCATTCTGCATTTAAGCTTTTCTGATATATTGCTTTATTTGATCTTTATAGATTGTTTCGCATTGATTGCATTGTGTTTGTGTGCTTTCTGCCTTAGTTCCACTTTGCGCCACTCTTTAGCCAAAATAGCGCGTGCGTTTTTACACTTCTGCGTATCTCCCTGCGCATAAGTGATTGCTTTAAATTTCCGCTGTGCATTTCACACTCTTGCTGCGCGCTATACTTAGCCAAATTAAGAGTCGTGCGCATTTGCCATTTATTTCAAAAGGGTTTGAAAAGAATTTTAAAACGCTATTCACCCCCCCCCCCCTCTAGCATTTTTCATACCCTTGTTGCCCTTCTGGGACCAACATATTCCAACTTATAGCACTTATTTTAAACATATGTTTATACTGCAATTTAAATGAACCTTGTTGATGTGGAAGCATGCATCTATGTAACCATTTACTAGATCATCTCCCATATCAACAACCATCAAGAATGCATCCTTAGTTCTTCTCAAGTACATAAGGACATTCTTGACCACTATCTAGTGACTTTCAATAGGACATGATTAGTATGTTCTCATCATACTCCAAGTATACGAGTTATCCCGTCTAAGTATATAATATGACATATACGATAGATCCAATTTCCGAAGCGTATGGAATCCTAATCATGTATTATTGCTCATTAGTCTTTCACTAAGACTAAGTCTTGCCAAGAACTTTGTCATTAGACAACTTTGCAAATTCTTCTCCAAGAGTCTTGCATTCTGAACAATTTAGTACTTTGTCTCTACAAGTACTTTGACACAAACCAATTAACTTCCTAGATTTATATCAATAGATATTAATTCCAAGGATATAAGCGGCTTCTTCCAAAGTCCTTCATTAAGAAACTCTTTCAAAATGAGCTATATGTCAACCACATATATAAGACTAGGAATTAGACTATGCTCCCACTAATTTCTTAGCAAACACAAGTCTCATCTTTGATGAATTTCAAACGATTTGAAAACTTCATCAAAATTATTGTTATAACTCCAAGAAGCTTGCTTCAACCCATCCCATGGATTTCCGCAACTTACATACTTTATTAGAATTTCTAGACTATCAAAACCTTTAGGTTGTATCCAATACATCCTTAAGTGAGTTCCCATTAAGGAATTCTGTTTTGACATCCATTTGTCAATTTTCATATTCCAAATATAAAGATGTGACAATGAGAATTCTAATGTCTTAAAGCATGACTACGAGTGAGAAAGTTTCATCATATTCGAAATATGAGTCAACCTTTTTCACATTTTGTCATGCTTAATTAGTATGTACCTTGCTACCCATGTAAGTTTTCTCCAAGAAAACTTAATTCCATCCTTTGGTTTTTACACCTTAGGTTAGAATGATCAAGTTCCAAACTTGTTTATTATACATGGATTACATTTTAGATTCTATGACTCCAAGTCATTAATCTAAATATGGAGCGGACATTGCATTTTGATAGATGGTAAATATGTCATTCTCAATGAACTTTACCTCAATAATTTCTGTTACGAGAAATCCAATATTTCTTGTTATAGATTGTATCCTATCATATATGCAAGTAACTTGTGTAACTTGAATAAATTTTCACAACTCCTTGTGAATCTTTGTTCAACTTCCATCAAAAGTTCAATGTAATTTTCTAGGTCTCGAACCATTCGAGATATATTTTACTTTCACTGGTTCTTTTAGAGATAAACAATTTATCTAGAAAAGTACCATCACCAACAAATAATTTGTTTCTTAGAAGTAAAATAATATCCCCAAGTTTCCTTAGGATATCTCATGAAAATACATTTATTAGATTGAAATGTGAGCTTGTTCCAAATAAGTCTTTTCCCAAAAGTCTCACTTTCTTAAATCTTTATGAAAGACAAACCGAGTTTTCTTTTATTTCATATCACATATGGTACCTTTGAACCTATTTTGATGGAACTCAAATTAGTGAAATTATAGCGGTTTCCAATGTATAACCCCAAAATAAATAATGGAAGATCAATTTGACTTTATCATCTAATGAACCATATCCTATAAGGTTCTATTCCTCCATTTAGACACATCATTCAAAATTGTGTTCTTGATGGAGTTAATTGTGAAAAAATTTCACAACCTTAAAGATGATTGTTAATTACTTGGTTTAATTATTCATCATCACGATCGAATCAGAATCTTTGAATAGTTTTACCAAGTAGTACCAAAATCCTCTTTTAGCATTGCTACTTAATGCACCATATACATCTTAGGTCTAATAAGTTACTAGCCCTTTTACTACTCCTAGTAAAAGATGTCTTGGTCCAAGTAAATAAGATTTGCATATATCATATGATTCAAAATCGTATGACTTTAAAACTCCGTCCCATGAAATTTTAGATATGCGTCTCTCATTTACTTGATCAAAACAATAATGCCTTGAGAATTTAATTATTTATGTTATAGCCTTATTTATTATTTTGTTCTTCAAGATTTAGGATATTTAGATTTATTTATATGATTTAACAATACGATAAAATAAATCATAATAAATAAAACACTTTTCTTATTCTCAATAAGAAATAAATATCATTCATTATCTTATAACAAAATAATATCTCCTACTTAATGAGTAAAGTCATTTCATAAGCGTTCTACGAACAATGTTGCAACTCTTGCATCATTACCATTCATAGATTAACTTTACTTTTCATAAGTAGTTTTTCTATTTATTAATTATTGCACATTTATACAAATCTGGGATCCATATCCGGTATCCAATACCCAATAATTAAAAGTAGAAAGAATAATTTAATAACATAAATATCCCAAGTGGTATTCTCACTACCATTCTCTTTCTTTGATCATCCGGAATTTTATTGCAATTTTTAAATGGTCAATCCAATTGCCACGTTACCAAATTGCATCATTTAGAGTTATAATTTCAGCCACAATTATTTCCTTTTAGGTTTGACAACATTTGTCTTACCTTTATCTTTTAATCCTCTTTCCTTTTAGAAATTCATGAAGTCAAAAATTAAATTTTCGACTTAGATCAACATCTTTCCACATGATAGTTCAGATATTGAGAGCACAAACATGTCTCATCAATTTAACTGATTTCAGCAACCAAGAACGATTCAGGATTCTGATTTCAGTTTTCTGAATTCTAAGTTGACATCACTTTTTAGGAAACATAGTTTCGAAAACCAGCGATCTGAAACTAGATTCAATCCCAGATTAATTTTGAAACTAACAATTAATTTCAGGAAACACGGTTTCTAAAACCAGCCATCTGACAATTAATTCCAACTCAAAATATTTATCATAAAAGCGGCAGATTTTAAATTTCCAAAATTTACCTTAAAATTTCTTTCCTTGATTCAATTAGGATTTGGTGTTCATGGTGATCCAATCATCATGATCACCAGAACCAAGAATAAACAATTTATTCATGAATCTAAGATCATCAACAAGTTAATCAAATTAAATTTTGATGATCCTACGGAACATATTAATCAAATTAATATTGCAATTTAGGTTACTTAGGATTATTAAGAATGTATAATTTCCGTTCTTGCTTTAGAACAATTCTTAAGCTCATGATCCAATCAAAGAAATTAATTTCATTGTCTTTTAACTTTGTCCTTTTAAGAACAGATCGCAGTAACAAACATAATTAAAGTTAAAGTTAATATTCTACACAAATATGCAAATAAATATACACTTATATTTCATACCAATCATTTAAGAGATAAATATTTTGTATTTCATAAACACTCCCACTAAATTATATAACCTTCATGTACAATAATTGTGTAATATAATTTATGTGAGCTAAGATCCAACTTTAATTTAATTTCAAGTCCGCTTTGGCGATACTGCTCAAAATTAAATTAATTAGGTAGATAACTTTTATCAATCACATCATATGTGACTCTTAGATATTTTATGAGATTTTAAGTGGACATCTTATGTCAAACATGTTTTAATCTCATCTTGTGCCTTAGGCCCAAAACTTTGTCTTTTGATAGCTTAATTAAGTCAAACCATGATAGACGCATAGGAAACTCGCATTCACTCATCTTGCTCATACACTGATAGAATCAATGCACCTCGCTTTGGCAGATCCCACACAAAACTACCCGATGTACTCACAAGTGTCTATCATGGGTTGGCACATGACTAAAAATTTTAAAGAAGGTTCATCTCATATAGCATACAACATGTTTATGAGCACATAACATGTAAAGCATCAAGATTAGTCATTAAATTAATCTCTATTAATTTAAGCATGATATTTATGTGTCATTAGTTTCTCTATAATTATGAGGACGAGACTCTTTGAACTTTGGTTATTATCTCCAAGTCAAGACAACAAGAAGTGCGGCCAAAACTAAGCCATAGGCATCCACAATTCCGCACTAATTCAAGAAACCAAGAAAGTAGTCTATGTGGCCGAAACTAAGCAATAGATGGTCTCGATGAACGTAGGCCAATTGCATTCACAGTTCCACATGGATCTCCAAACTTGAATCAAAAACTTTGTTTCTTAATTTTAGCAATTATGAACTCTTCATAATTCTAACTTCGTTTTATCTTTGAAACTTTGATTGCGATCAAGTTTGGGAAACACAGTCTCGAGAACGTAGGCTAGCCATCCAAACCTTAATCCAATCTTAGAACTCACAAGACTAAAATAAATAGGAAATTTAAACCACAAGATCCACCCCAAAACCCTATCCCTGAGCCCGCACCAGAACCGAGGGTCCGGTCGGGTCACAGTCTAGGTCCGGTCGGACCTTCTGCGTAAAATCAAAAAAAAAATTAATTCAAATTTTGTCTCAAAATTGTTTTTCCCCGATTCAATTAGGATTTGATGTTCTTGATGATCCAATCATCATGATCATCAAAACCTTGAATAAACTATTTATTCTTGAATCTCTAGATTATCAAAACTTTGATCCAATCAAAAAATTGATAACCCAAACAATTTTAAATCCACCATAATTTTTATTGCGATTGAATAGTACGATTAAAGTTACAAAAACAATAAACCACATAAACACCATGAGTCTAAATTCAAATAGCATGTTAATACATATAATCCAATTATATTATCAACATGATATTATTAAAATAATCATACATGAACGGGGCTCTGATACCACGTTTGGGTTTTGAGGCAACATACGCAGCGGAAGATTGCAATATAAATCAACAAAACCCTAATCCCCGAGATCCATTCATGATGATTAAATTAATAGCAAGATGAATTTAGAATACTAACCATGTTGTGCGTTTAAAATTTTCCGGATCTTCAAATCTTCAAGTCTTCAAGCTTTAAGATTTGATCTCCTCGTTCTTCGCGTTCTTCGGATCAGTATCACATGAACACGAACTTGAGATGCTAAAGCAAACATCCTCTATGTGTATCCACACGCGAACGAATATCTAGAACAATTCTAGATCTGGATTGCTAGACCCATTAGGAAAACACACTTTTCTAATCTTCAAAGGCTATATGAATTTTGGTGTTCTTGAGCTTTTGATTCTCAATCTAGGCTCAAGAATATGTTTCTCAAACATATGTATTGAATTAGTTTAATGGCTGGTGAAAGAGGATTATTTATACTAAAAAATCCTTAACCCTGAAGGACTCTTGAGACCTAAACCCGTTACCCAATTAAACTTACCAAAATCTGGCTCCAGAAACTCTGGCACGGTCGTGCTCACCAAATGGAACGTCCGTGCCACTTGGTCTGAGCCTGATTTGCCGAAATTGAATTCTGGCACGGTCATGCTTGTTAATTGGCACGGTTGTGCTTTATAACTGGCACGTCCATGCCCGCCAGAAACTCAGTTTTTGCCTTTTTCTTGATTCGTTCTTTTGTGTGTGACCCCATATGATTATATTAAGTTGGCAATGAGTCCAACCAAGGTTAAACCCATAAGTCATGAGCGGACTCTAGCAAGCCATCATGACTACCCAATTAATATAACTTAACAAAGTTCGTTATCCTCATAGAACATATCACAATTCTTTTGTCACGCGATATCATATTTAACATAAGTCATGGTCAACGTCAACTTATCTTATTCAATGCTTTCTCGATCACGAGTAGATTGATATGAGCAAATGACATTGAATACATCAATTCATTTGAGCGTGGCCACGCATTTCATCAATCTCACTCTTCAAGCGGCCCAAGCAGATATCTCTCTTGAGGGAGGGACAAATTCCATCTTGACTTATCATTCTTCCCTACAAGAATCCGATTATGCCAATCATAGCCTTTATGATCACCCGGTTAGGGGTAGCGTTTGAGTACGTCAAACATAATGTTCATCACGTGGAAGTGTAGACACCCCGCCTTGGACCTCTCATTCCCCGATTGCATACATAGTATTTTTATTTAACTTACTTTTGTTAATTTCTGTTACTTCAGTTAAGTTCCTAACTGATTCTGTTAGTTTTGGACTAAACTGCATAGCAGAGTTAACTTTTAGGGCCTTTATGTCATTTTTAGTCTCGGGCGCCTCCAGAAGTGTCAACGGGCCGCGCACGCGTCTCGCCCCGTAGGCGGGACCCGCGCGCTTCCCACTTTGGCAGTTACGGACTACACCAAGTTTCCCTCCATTTTTAGAGTCAAAAACAATCTTTTCACCACATGTTTTATTCTAGCATTAAACCCATTTTATTTTGTAACTCCCAATCCCCCATTTCTAGCCTTCTCTTAAAAATAAACATTTTCTTTTATTTTATTTTATTATTTTATTTATCTTATTTTTGATTGGTCAATTCCATTTCACATGGATTGATCATCCTTTCCCTCCTAATTTCACCTATATAAACCCCCTCCTTCTACCTTAGAAAGGGCTCTCTCTTAACACAAAAAGGACCCAACTTTGATTATCTATCAAGAACTCTACATAAATTCTCCCAAAAAGAGTTTTAACAATAAAACTCTACACAAATTTCTACACAACAACTTCTCTACAACAAACACCACTTTCTCACCAAGTTTGAGGTCCTCTTTCTTAAGGTACAATTTTACCTCTTTTCTTCTCTTATTTTACATGTCTTAGTCAATGTATGAAATCCCTATCAATGGGACATGACTAAATGACCACTTTACTACATTAAAGTTGGTTAAGGTCATCTCCCTACATTTCAATCTTTACTTCAATTTACTCTTCTTCTCTTAATGTAATCTTTAGCTTAAATTAATCAATAAAACAATGTATCTTTTATTTCCCTTTTCTTTCCCTTGCAATTGTTAGCACATTTCTCATATAAATTGAAGCACTTTTTAGCATTAGAACACCTTTAGTAGCAAGACCCGCGTAAGCGGGGCGGAGTGGGTGTTTAAGTACTTCCCACTCCGTCACCTAAGCCCTGAACCCTTCTCTTCCCGAATCTTTGCTTTCGTAATATTAAAATAGGCTATTTCTTTAGGTTTTTCTTATGTTCCCTTAATAACATAGGTGGCGACTCTAACAATTAAAACCAAATAGACATCCTAGGATTCTTCCACCGCTCTAGCCAAGTAGTGGGCTCTCTCGGGGTATCTCCAGTGGCGACTCTGCTGGGGACTACTTAGAGGGTTAAACTTGCGTTTCTTTTTTTTGGTGTTCTTATTTCTTCATTCTGGTGGAGAAAGGTGGGAAGCGTGCGCCTCTGGCCTTCTTGGCCTAAGGCGCACGCCTCCGACCTTCACTACCAGAATCGCCCGCCTCTTATCTTGTTCTTCAATTGCATGTTATTGTGCTAACAGTTTCTGTAAGGGAAAGAATTTTTATTTAGGGTCAAGGCAATCCCTTGAACCCACTGATTTGCAGGTTTTCACCCAGAAGTGGGTGCCTCTTGCCCACTTCCTCTAACGCGCACGCCTCCCGAGTAGGCAGCCCAATGCGCGCACTTCCGGGCATTTTCCAGAAACAGAACAGTGCACAGAAACAGAACAGTTTTGACAGTGTGTGGGCACCGGGCCTGCACATGAATGATTTTACTTTTTGTTTATTTTATTGGTCACACGGGTGATTCGAAAGTTGTAAATATGTGCTTATTTGCTTTTATTTTTATTTTAAAAAAATAAATAAATAATTTTGTCACTTGGCTTGACCTCACACTACATGAACATATTCTTATGAATTTCTCACTATCGAGTCGCACAAGTCCAACCCCAAACCTATCGAGGCCTGTCCTAGAGAGTTTCAAACTCCACCCGAACTTGACTCTTTCGAAGCGGTAAACCTCAACCCGTGGCGTAGTTCACGACTACATGCCGGGGGTGACCTTAAGCCTTTCTTTAACCGAGCACAAGGCAACACAATTCTAGTTAGGGTCTAACACTCCGTGACCAAGTCGGTTTTCATGTACCGAGATTTTCCTAAACTAATGTTTTCAAATCATACATGCCGTTTCCAAAAAGAAACAAGTGGTTGCTATGGACGAAATAAAAATCCATCCCCAAGTGGTTATTACGGACGAAATAAAACTCTGTTCCCGCATGTATGCTTTATGACATTAATTTAGTTTAATCCCATCACATTTAGGTCTCACAAGCGTGGTGGAATCCGATGAGTATATGGGACCGCGAGAAGGTCTATATACTAGTGTGACGATTTCACTATTTTTCTAGAAACCCCAAAAAGGACTCCGTCCTTCCGACTTTTGTAAATAAATAAATAAAGAGTCTTTTTCTTTATGTGGTTGAGTCTTTTCTCTTGTTTGTGGGTGAAATTATTTTACTCAAAAGGTATTTATGGGGCCAACCTAAGATCAACCGTGTTCTTCCAATAGGTCCAATGCCTTCCAACGGCAACGACAACAAGGGTGAGAACATTTCTGTGTCCAATGAAAGGCTTTTCAACATAATGAGAGCCATGGGGGAACATATGGATGGACTTGTGGAGGATGCCTGCCGAAAAGACGATTTGTGGCAAGCCCGTTTTGATCTTGAGAGGAGGATTCACAAAGAAGAGGTTTCCGAACTTAAGGCCCATCTGCAAGAGCTCACCGACAACAAAGCAAAGGTCAACGGTAAAGCATGCTCAAGTGGCCCTCCCCACAAAAGCCACAAAGGTGCCTCCAACAAGCGAGTTTTCACTCCTCTCCTAGGAGTAACCCGAGTCAAAGCACTTGAAGTTTTGGTAGAAAGTGGGAAGGTCCGGCCTTTAGAAGGATACAAGCCCAAGAAGATAGTAAGGAATCATGAATTTGGTGAATGGTGCAACTACCACAAGCATAGTGGTCACATTACCGAAAGATCACTTTCCGAAACATCATCCAAGATTTGATCGACAATGGCGAATTTACTGTGGGTGAAGAGCAACCGTTAGAGAGTGACAACATCCAAGAACTCATCAAAGAAGAGGCTTGGTTTTGAAATTGAGCTTCAACAAGAGATCATGCCACAAAGAGAACTACAACGACAAGGATGACGACACCAATCTCCGTTTCTCTTTCTCTACCTAGAAATAGGTCTAGACACCCCGCCTTGGACCTCTCACCCCGATTGCATACATAGTATTTTTATTTAACTTATTTTTGTTAATTTTTGTTACTTTAGTTAAGTTCCTAACTGATTCCGTTAGTTTTGGACTAAACTACGTAACAGAATTAATTTTAGAGTCATTCTGTCATTCTGTCTTTCTCAGACGCGGGCGCCTCCGATACTGTCCACGGCTCCCGCGCGCCTCTCACCCCAAAAGCCGGAAGCGCGCGCCTCCCGATATGGCAGTAACGGATTGCACCATTTTTCCCTCCCTTTTCTTATTTACAACATCCTTTCTTGATCACAAAAAAACACTCTTTTTACATCCACATTCATCCCCCCTTATTTCATAACTCCCAATCCCACATTCTAAGCCTTTTCTTTAAAACAAAATATTTCCTTTTTATTTTATTTGATTTTCTTTTATTTCTTTCATTTATTATTTTATTTATCTTATTTTTGATTGGTCAATTCCATATCACATGGATTGATCATCTTTCCCTCCAACCTTTCCCTCTCTTTTTTACCTATAAAAAACCCCTTCTTCTACCTTATAAAAAGGGGACTTCAACATGTTCTCTCTAGCCAAAACTCTAGACTTTTAGGACCTTCTCTTTTAACTTGAAATCTCTACACAAATACACTATACACAATTCTCCCAAGAGTTCTCCTTACAAGAGTTTAACACAACAAAACTCTACACAAATTGTTCTACAACAATTGCCTTACAACAACACCATTTTCAAGTCCAAGTTTGAAGTCCTCTTTCTAAAGGTACACTTCTTCTTCTTCTATTTTATTTATGTCTTTTTAGATGTATGCAATCCCCATCAAATGGGACATGACCAAATGACCACTTTATTACATTAAAGTTGGTCAAGGTTATCTCCCTACATTTCAATCTCTACTTTAATTTCCTATCCATTTCTTAAAGTAATTGTTTAGTATAATTGTTACATGTAATCTTTAGCATAAATTAATAAATAAAACAATTCTCTTTTATTTTCCCCTTTTCTTTCCGTTATAATTGTTAGCACTATTTATTTAATTGAAGGACATTTAACATTAGAACACCAAAAGTAGCAAGACCCGCGTAAGCGGGGCGGAGTGGGTGTTTAAGTACTTCCCACTCCGTCACCTAACCCCCGAACCCTTATCTCCTCGAATCTCTGGTCTTCTTATATAAAATTGGCTTTTCTTAAGTTTTCTCGCGTTCCTCTAAACGTGGGTGGCGACTCTTAAAATCAAGTAGACATCCTAGGATAATTCACCGCTCTAGCCAAGTGGGGTTTTCCCAGGGTATCTACAGTGGCGACTCCGTTGGGGACAATTTAGAGGGTTAAACTTGCGTTTCATACTTTTGGTGTTCTTTAATCTGTTTTCTTGGGCGGTTTGGTTTCAGAAGGGTCAAATGCGCGCGCCTCTGGCTTTCTTGGTCTAAGGCGCCCACGTTTGACCCCATGAACCAAACCCGCCCGCTTCTCATCATGTCCTTCAAATTTCATGTTATGTGTGCTAACAATTTCAGTAGGGGAAGAGTATTATTTCTTAGGGTCAAGGCAATCCCTTGAACCCATCAGTTTACAGGTTCACCCAGAACCGTGCGCCTTTGCCCGACAGTCTAAAAAGCGTGCGCCTCCCGCTCTGAATTCCAAACCCGAGCGCATCCGGTCTTCTTTCCAGAAAAAAAAAAAAAAAAAAGCAGTCATAACAAGCTGACATTGTTTACTAGTTGTGTTTGTCGAGCATGGTTTGTGTGTGTGAGTCTTTTCATTTCCTTACACTGCCAAATTAAAAAAAAAAAGCACCATAACTGCCTTCTGTTTTGTGTGTACAATTCGTGTGTGGTGTTTGTGGTGTGTTTTAACTTTTTCTTTTTTTTTTTCTTTTGTTTTTTTTTGCTGCAACATCTTTGAAAAAAAAATGAGAAAGGGAAGAGCAACTCTTGTTGCACATTTTTAGCTTTTCCAAATCAAAAAGAGGGAGTTACATTTTTATTTTGGGACAAAGCTTTTGTACATATTTTCCTCCTTTCCTTTCTCTCTCCAAAATCTTTTGATTTTCTTTTTTATGAAAAAAAAAAAATAGGGGCTGAATCCGTAAATTACAGTTTGGTCACTGAAGTTCCAGAAAATTACAGTTTGGTCACTGGCTCTCCCAAAACTGCAGTTTGGTCACTGGAATTCAGAGAACTGCAGAACAGTCACTGGGTTTCAGAAAAGTGCAGAACAATCCCTGGGTTTTAGAACAGTGCAGTTTGATCCCCAAGTTTCAGAAAGTTTCAGAACAGCCCCTGGAGTTCAGAAAATTGCAGTCTCGCCCTCTACCTTCTTTGCTTTGACCGGTCATTGGTTGACTCGGAAGTTGTAATAATTTAAGACCTTAATTCTCCTCCCTCCTCTCTTGCACATATTTGCTTTTCTTTTCTTTTGAAAAAAAAAAAATATTTTGTCACTTGGCTTGACCTCACACTACATGCACATATTCTTATTAATTGTTCACAATCGAGTCGCACAAGTCCAACCCCAAACCCGTCGAGGCCCGTCCTAGGAAGTTTCAAGCTCCACTCAACCTTGACTCTTCCGAAGAGGTAAACCTCAGCCCGTGGCGTAGTTCACGACTACATGCCGGGGGTGACCTTAAGCCTCTCTTTAGCCGAGCACCAACCACACAATTTTAGTAAGGGTCTAACACTCCGTGACCAAGTCGGTTTTCATGTACCGAGATTTCCCTAAACTAATGTCATCAAATCATACATACCGTTTCCAAAAGAAACAAATGGTTGTTATGGGACAAAATAAAACTCCGTCCCCAAAGTGGTTATTTTGGACGAAAATAAAAGATCTGTCCCCGCATGTATGCTTAATGACATTAATTTAGTTTAATCCCGTCACATGTAGGAACCACAAGCGTGGTGGAATCCGATGAGTATATGGGACCGCAAGATGGTCAATATACTAGTGTGACGATTCCACTATTTTTCTAGAAACCCCAAAAAGGACTATGTCCTTCCGACTTTGCAAATAAATAAAAAAAAGAGCCATTTTCCTTATGTGGTTTGAGTCTTTTCTCTTGTTCGTGGGTTAAATCATTGGATTCAAAAGGTATTTGTGGGACCACCCTAAGATCAACCATGTTCTCTCCATAGGTCCAATGGCTTCAAGCGGCAACAACAACAAGGGTGAGAATACTTCCGTGTCCAACGAAAGGCTCTTCAACATAATAAGAGCCATGGGGGAACAAATGGATAGACTTTTCGAGGATGCCCGCCACAAGGATGATTTGTGGCAAGACCGTCTTGATCTCAAGAGGAGAATTCATGAGGAAGAAATGTCCGAACTTAAGGCTCGTTTCCAAGAGTTCACCAACAACAAGGCAAAGGTCAACGATAAGGCATGTTCAAGTGGCTCGCCTCTCAAGAGTCACAAAGGCTCTACCAACGACCGTGTGTACACTCCCCTCCAAGGCATGACTGTCACCAAGGCCTATGAAGATCTCAAATCAAAGGGAAAAATTTCTCCTCTCCAAGGGTACAAGAAACCACAACCATTGGGTCGAAACCATGCCCACCACAAGTGGTGTGACTATCACCTATGCAGCGGTCACCTCACCGAGGATTGCTTCTCCATCCGCAACATTGTCTAAGACTTGATTGACAATGGTGAGTTTACTGTGGTTGAAGAACAACAGTTAGAGAGTGAGAACATGCAAGAACTCATCAAGGAAGGGGCTCAGATTTGAAATGGGGCTTCAACAAGGGATCATGCCATAAGGCCGACAACAACAATCTCCGTTTCTCTTTCTCTACCTAGTAGTAGGAATTAAAAAAAAAAAAAAAAAAAAAAAAAAAGAGAGTCAAAAGTCCTCTTAAGTGTGCATTAATGTTTTCTCTCGTCCTATGTTAAATGTTCGAGTCCATTGAGTCATCAAATAAAAAGTCGTTCTTGTCCTCATACACTATTCCAAGTTTTTCAATTTAATTCTTGGAAAAATGACGAAAAGATGTCTAAACACGTTTTAGAACGAAGGCTATCACTTGAACGCCTAGAGGCTAAACATCGACGACGGCATCAACAACGAAGACATCAACAACGACGAAATCAAGACAAAGAAAGGTGGAGCAACAATCATGAAGCAAAGTTTTCAAAAGGGGATATATATATATATATAAAAAAAAAAAAAACAGAGTTCGCTAGGTTGAAATCCTCAAATCAACCTAGGCAAAAGTTAGAGCACAAACCCCCCCCCCCAATCAAAGAAGTACAAGATCAACATCATTCCACCGATGAAGGACGAAGCAACAACTACCACGGCGAATAGAGAATCCACAAGAACTACGGTGACCTGAGCCTCTTCACTGGAGGAACGTAGGCAACCTTCGGGTCCGGTCTCATGCAAGAAAGAAGATATGTTTAGCCCTAACGCGTTATGGTGATCGGCCTCCCTCTCGATCTTGTCATGACATCTTTGTACGGTTCATTTGCCAAGAATTAATCACCAAAAGATTGAACAACTTTCTTAGATTTGGAATCGCTTTCCGTTCCTTGTCGAGTCTAGGGGTTTCTCTTCTTTTTGCGATACTCCCAGTTTCTTGCAATCAAACTGGGGCTTTCTTTCTCTTCTCTCTTAATGACTTACTTGCCTTAGTGAGTCATTCAAAAAAATCTATACATACATGAAGCCAATACTAGGGACTCTTCCTTAGTCGAGTCAATGTCACTCATCTTAAGTGACAAGAGGTCTTCACCGCAAAATCACATGTCTCTCATCCTCTGCTAGAGTCAATGCACACTCCCTCATTAATCAAGTCAAAATGAAGGCGCAAAAGAGATGCCCGCTAGATTGAAAACCCGAAAGGGCGGTCTAGGCAAAAAGCAGGGTGCGTCATAAAAAAAATGAGAGAGTGAGAGAGAGAAGGGAAAGAGAAATGGAGATCTCCGGCCTCTAAAGAAGACAACTGCACAAGTTCTACATTGGGTCTCCTCAGCAAGTCAATCCCCACCGAGCCAACTTTGGAATTCCAAAAGGCTTGACGAGATACGGCACCATCAAAGGTCATTTTGGGTTATTGGAAAGATTGTTCTTGCAATGTGCATCTTTGGGCTCATGTGAAAGAAAGCCCGTGGTAACCAAGATCCGTCCGAGAACGAGCCTATCATTGAAAGGGTACGAGGTTGCACAAAATAATCCCCAGCTAGTCAGTTGGTTTGGGTAGCAAGCGACAACATGTAATTCAAGCTTCTCCAAGCATGTGCCCCTACAGTATCTCAAGAGGTTTCACAAGAAATGGAGTAGCTCTTGCCATGTCCTCTTATGTTTATTCCCCCACACGAGGAGAATTCTCTTTCTCTGCTCAACAAATGATGACACCCTGAGGGCTATGTGACTCGAGAGAGAAAACTTCTCTTGCTTCATTTGACAGTTAATAAGCCCTAGGGCTACGCAAAAGAAAGATGTGTGAGACTATCGTCAAAGTCTCTCAAAAGGAATGTCGGAAAACACCTTCTTCTCATGTATGCTCATACTTTTTCCCCCGATCAAGGATAGGCCCTTCTCGTTCTACTCCTAATCAATGGTGTCACTCTAGGGGGTACGATCAAGTTTTAAGGGCTCCCTCGGTAAGAATAAATTCACTTCAGTGTCCCCGGCAGAGTCATGTGCAACATTAGAAGCTTGCTCAATTCGGCACCGAAGGTCTCAAGGGGCTTCGCAATCTGCAATCCTTTGGGCTACGGCATTACAACAATCCAAGCAAAGGGCAATATTGGGGCTTCGCAATTAACAAGCTTTTGGGCAGTGGTACCTGAGCAATGTAATTTGGAGTAGTCTTATGGCTCCATGAAAGGGATCAAACTTCAATGGTCCCTTTACACTTCCAGTCAAAAGGCCTCTTGGTTTTAAATGAAGGCTCCGATGATATGAATGAATTTGATGATTCTTTTTAGAACTCACAGCGAGATTATGAAGGAAGTCTTAAAGAAAAGGAAAAAGATTCAATATGCTAGACTAACCCGGCTGAGTTATAGCGGGTAATTCCAATATGTTAACTCTATAAGCAGAGTTACGGCCAATCCTAATGTTTCTGCAATACAGCACCCCCTTCTCCAAGATCTAAAGCACAGGCTACATCCGAAGATCCGCCGTCGGTTCAACTCAAGAAGACCCAAGCAAGCATACCGTTCGAGACTTTATCACACCAAGACCTTATCATCTGCAACAACATTACCATCTCCCACGAGATGTCTCCCAAAGACCGTACTACATTTTCAACATGGACCTTCCGCCATTTGGGTATCAACCACAAAAAGGGCCATCCATCTCCAAGCAAGAGAAAGAAGGAGATCGCCTTCAAGAGTTCTTCCCAATAGCGCCATCCGCTCCGAACACAATGCTAAGCCGATTCCAAGAAAATTTGAGGCTTCACACCGAAAGGTCTCCACATCCCGCCATCTACAAACTTGATAAGCCCATGAAATTTGGGTCTTAGCAATCACTCAAAGTCCAGCATTTCTAGCCCGACACATCTCTTGGGGCTAGAAATCACTTTTCGTTGGACACAACGGCAACGACGACAGAATTCAAGCAAGGCAATCCGGACTTCGATTGAACATGACTTGATCTTGGGTTGGCTTTACAAACACACAATGGTTAAAATGGTTCACCCACGAACTAAAAAAAAAAAAAAAAAACTTTTTCTCACGTGTGTGCATATTCTTTTCTTTCTAATTAAAAAAAGAGTTTTATTTTCTTTTTTCTTTTCTTGCGCAAAATTATGTGTTTCCTTTTTGGTTTCTCCTAGCATTCTCCCCCAACATTCTCCATCATCCTTGAACTACGCTGGTCTGATTCTCTTAAAGGGATACGTAGGCAGCCTTTTGGCATGACCAACCCATCACCCAGAATACCATCTCACCGACACTCCATCAAAGGCAAAAACAATTCATCATCACCAACATCATCATTCTCCATCAAAAGCATGGACATTCTTCATCAAAAGCATCAAGGCATCCACCACCACAACACTAATCCATCCAACGGCAATGGTAAGTGAAGGTATGAATACATCCGAGCTTTCCTTAAATCACACCGCACACAAAAACACTTCTCCATTCTTACAAAAAATTCTCTCTCATGCAAGACTGCCTTCAAATCACATCACACCACAAGCACAATTTCTCTCATAACTGCCATTTCACATCTCATACATGTCACAAGCACATATACCTGCAAAGCACACACTTAACAGGTACCACCACAAGGTCAACAGCATCTGCAACTCAAGGCACTTCATCCCCAGCAGAAAGTGATCCACCGTCAACTACGCCTGCATCCCACAGAGTCAAACAGTTACAGTTCAATGACAACAACTCGGTCCATGGTGAGCCGCAAAATCACCACCTTTCCATCAAGAAACACAACAATATCATATATAGGCAGACAGAGCCTCAGTTCCCGCCATCCGCAAACAGATCCCGTATCAGCAAACGGATCCCGCATCAGCAAACGGATCCCACCATCAGCAAACAGATCCCGCTTCAGCAAACGAATCCCGCATCAGCAAACGGATCCCGCTTCAGCAAACGGATCCCGCATCAGCAAACGGATCCCGCCATCAGAAAACGGATCCCGCTTCAGCAAACGAATCCTGCATCAGCAAACGGATCCCGCTTCAGCAAAACGGATCCCGCTATATCCTTTCTATACCAATAAAGCCGCTCATACATGGAGCGCACCCCTATCTCTCGCAATTTCAAATTCCTGCTTTATCGAGTCTTTGTTTTCTCTTGTCGATGTCCTCGGCGGTTGTCTTTCTGTCGTCGACGCATTTTTCTTTGCAATCCACGTCGCCAAGGGGCTCTGTAGAAACCCCGCCTTGGACCTCTCACCCTGGTTGCATACATAGTATTTTTATTTAACTTGTTTTTGTTAATTTCTGTTACTTCGGTTAAGTTCCTAACTGATTCCGTTAGTTTTGGACTAAACTGCGTAACAGAATTAATTTTAGAGTCATTCTGTCATTCTGTCTTTCTCAGACGCGGGCGCCTCCGATACTATCCATGGCCCGCGCGCGCCTCTCTCCCCAAAAGCCAGAAGCGCGCGCCTCCCGATATGGCATAACAGATTGCACCATTTTTTCCTCCCTTTTCTTATTTACAACATCCTTTCTTGATCACAAAAAACACTCTTTTTACATCCACATTCATCCCCCCTTATTTCATAACTCCCAATCCCACATTCTAAGCCTTTTCTTTAAAACAAAATATTTCCTTTTTATTTTATTTGATTTTCTTTTATTTATTTCTTTCATTTATTATTTTATTTTTCTTATTTTTGATTGGTCAATTCCATATCACATGGATTGATCATCTTTTCCTCCAACCTTTCCCTCTCTTTTTTACCTATAAAAACCCCATTCTTATACCTTAGAAAAAGGGGACTTCAACATGTTCTCTCTAGCCAAAACTCTAGACTTTTAGGAACTTCTCTTTTAACTTGAAATCTCTACACAAATACACTATACACAATTCTCCCAAGAATTCTCTTTACAAGAGTTCTCCCAACAAGAGTTTAACACAACAAAACTCTACACAAATTGTTCTACAACAATTGCCTTACAACAACACCATTTTCAAGTCCAAGTTTGAAGTCCTCTTTCTAAAGGTACACTTCTTCTTCTTCTTCTATTTTATTTATGTCTTTTTAGATGTATGCAATCCCCATCAAATGGGACATGACCAAATGACCACTTTATTACATTAAAGTTGGTCAAGGTTATCTCCCTACATTTCAATCTTTACTTTAATTTCCTATCCATTTCTTAAAGTAATTGTTTAGTATAATTGTTACATGTAATCTTTAGCATAAATTAATAAATAAAACAATTCTCTTTTATTTTTCTTTTATTTTCCCCTTTTCTTTCCGTTATAATTGTTTGCACTATTTATTTAATTGAAGGACATTTAACATTAGAACACCAAAAGTAGCAAGACCCGCGTAAGCGGGGCGGTGTGGGTGTTTACGTACTTCCCACTCCGTCACCTAACCCCCAAACCCTTCTCTCCTCGAATCTCTGGTTTTCTTATATAAAATTGGCTTTTCTTAGGTTTTCTCGCGTTCCTCTAAAACGTGGGTGGCGACTCTTAAAATCAAGTAGACATCCTATAATTCACCGCTCTAGCCAAGTGGGGTTTTCCCGGGGTATCTACAATAGGATTAAAATTAAAAAAAAAAAAAGAGTAAAAGTCCTCTAATGTGTGCATTAAGTTTTCTTTCTTCCCATTAATGTCAAAGTTTGAGTCGGTCTTCAATAAATAAAAGCCGTTCTTGTCTTCATACACTATTCCAAGTTGTTCAATCTAATTCTTGGCAAAATGATGAAAAGATGTCTACGAGTTTGGAACGAAGGCCATCACTTGAATGCCTAGGGGCTAAACATCGTGACGAAGGCGACAACATCAGCGACAAATCCAAGACATCAAGTACCAAAGCAAGGTGGAACTACAACCATGGAGAAAAATCAAGCAATATCTCAAAAGGGGGATTTAAAAAAAAATCTCGCTAGGTTGAAATCCTCAAATCAACCTAGGCAAAAGTTAGAGCACAAGAAAAAAAAAAAAAAATCTCCCTCAATCAAAGAAGTGCACAAGATCAATATCATTTTCCAAGGACGAAGGGACATAAAAAAAAATCACGACGAAGCAACGAAAGGAGCAATCATAAGAACTACGATGACTTGAGCCTCTACACTGGAGGAACGTAGGCAACTTTCGGGTCTGGTCTCATGCAAGAAAGAAGATATGTTTAGGCCTAGTGTGTTATGGTGATCGGCATTCATCTCGAACTTGTCAAGACATCTTTGTACGAGTCATTTGCCAATGAATTAATCATCTCAAGATTGAACAATTTTCCTAGATTTGAAATCATTTCACGTTCCTTGTCGACGCTCTCAGTTTCTAAATACATGAAGTCAATACTAGGGACCACTTCCCTAGTCAAGTCAATGTCACTCATCATTTGTGACAAAAGGTCTCCACCGCAAAATTACATGTCTCTCATCCTCATCTAGAGTCAATGCACACTTCCTCATTAATTGAGTCAAAAAAAAATGAAGACGCAAAAGAGATGCCCGCTAGATTGAAAACTTGAAAGGGCGGTCTAGGCAAAAAACAGGGTGCGTCATTAAAAAAAATGAGAGAGTGAGAGAGAGAAGGGAAAGATAAATGGAGATCCCCAGCCTCTAAAGAAGACGACTGCACAAGTTCTACATTGAATCTCCCGTGCAAGTCAATTCCCCACCGAGTCAACTTCGTAATTGCAAAGGGCTCGACAAGATAAGGTACAATCAAAGGTCGTTTTGGGTTATTGGCATAAGAAAGGTTATTCTTGCAATATCCATTTTCGGGTTCATGTGAAAGAAGCCCCATGGTAACCAAGATCCATCCGAGAATAAGCCCATCATTAAGGGGTACGAGGTTGCACAAATAGTCCCCAGTAAGTTAATTGGTTTGGATCACAAATGGAAATAACGTGTGACTCAGTTTTCGAGCTTCTCCAAGCATGTACCCCTACAGTATGTCGAAAGGCTTCCTGAGAAATGGGGTAGCTCTTGCCATGTCCTCTTATGCTTGTTCCCCAACACGAGGACGAGTCTCTTGCTCAATAAATGATGACGCCCTAGGGGCTATGTGACTCAAGAACGAGAACTTCTTTTGCTTCATTTGATAGTTAATGAGCCCTAGGGGCTACGCTCAAGAAAGATGTGCGAGACTATCCTCAAAGTCTCTCAAAGGGAATGTCGAGAAGCCTTCTTGTCATGTGTGCTTGTGACTGTTCCCCCAATCAAGGATAGGCCTTTCTTGCTCTACTTACAATCGGTGATGACACTCTAGGGGCTAGACTCAAGTTTGAAAGGCTCCCTCAGCTAAAATGCAATTCATTTCACCTCCCCCAACGGTAGCCCTAGCAAAGTCATGTGCAACATTTTAAGCTCCCTCTATCAATTTGGCACCAAAAGTCTTTTTAAGGGGCTTTGACAATCTTTTGGGCAATGATAATCGATGCAATGCAATATAGGGAGTGGTCTAAACTTAAAGGGTCTCTCAGTACTTCACGTCAAGGGTATTTTTTTTTTAAAGGAGGGCTCCGATGTTATGAATGAATTTGATGATTCTTATGTTGTGACTTACAACGAGGTTATGAAGAAAGTCTTAGAGAAAAGGAAAAAGATTCAATATGCTAAACTCTATCAAAACAGGGTTATAGCGGGAAATGCCATGGTGTAGATACCCCGGGAAAACCCCACTTGGCTAGAGCGGTGAATTATCCTAGGATGTCTAATTGATTTTAGAGTCGCCACCAATGTTTCAGAGGAACATAAGAAAAACCTAAAAAGAGCCAATTTTATATACAAAATCAGAGATTCGGGAAAAGATGGGTTCGGAGGTTAGGTGACGGAGTGGGAAGTACTTAAACACCCACTTCTCCCCGCTTACGCAGGTCTTGCTACTTTTGGTGTTCTAATGCATGAGAAAGTCCTTCGATTTATTAATATACGAGTGATAACAATTACAATGAAAAGAAAGGGGAAATTTACAAAGGAAAATAAAAGAGAATTGTTTTATTTATTTAATGGTAAAGATTACTTGTCAAACTATTCTAACAATTATATTAAGAAAAGAATGATAAATTAAAGTAGAGATTAAAATGTAGGGGGATAACCTTAACCAACTTTAATGTAGTAAAGTGGTCATTTGGTCATGTCCCATTGATGGGGATTGCATACATTACCAAGACATGTGAAAATAAGAGAAGAAGAATAAAATACCATAAGAAAGTGGGCTTCAAACTTGGACTTGAAAATGGTGTTGTTGTAAGGCAATTGCTGTAGAACAATTTGTGTAGAGTTTTGTTGTGTTAAACTCTTGTTGGGAGAACTCTTGTAAAGAGAATTCTTGGGAGAATTGTATATAGTGTATTTGTGTAGAGATTTCAAGTCAAAAAAGAAGGTCCTTTCTAAGGTAGAAGAAGGTGGTTTTTATAGGTAAAAAGGAGAGGGAAAGGTTGGAGGGAAAAGATGATCATCCATGTGAAATGGAATTCACCAATCAAAAATAAGATAAATAAAATAATAAATGAAAGAAATAAAAGAAAATCAAATAAAATAAAAAGGAAATATTTTGTTTTAAAGAAAATGCTTAGAATGTGGGACTGGGAGTTATGAAATAAGGGGGGATGAATGTGGATGAAAAAGGGAGTGTTTGTGATCAAGAAAATGGAGGGAAAATGCTGCAATCCATAACTGCCATAATAGGAAGCTCGCGAGTCCCTCTTTTGGGGCGAGAGGCGCGCGCGTTCCGTTGACAGTGTCGGAGGCGCCCACGGGTAAAAATGACAGAAAGACAGAAATGACTCTAAAATTAATTTTGTTATGCAGTTTAGTCCAAAACTAACGGAATCAGTTAGGAACTTAACGGAAGTAGCAGAAATTAACAAAAACAAGAAAAATAAAAATACTATGTATGCAATCGGGGTGAGAGGTCCAAGGCGGGGTGTCTATAGAGCCCCTCGGCGACGTGAATTGCAAAGCAAAACGTGTCGACGAAAGAAAGACAACCGCCGAGGACATCGACAAGAGAAAACAAGGACTCGATAAAGCAGGAATTTGAAATTGTGAGAGATAAGGGTGCGCTCCCTGTGTGAGCGGATTTATTGATATAGAAAGGATATGGTGGGATCCGTTTTGCTGAAACGGGATCCGTTTGCTGAAGCGGGATCCGTTTGCTGATGCGAGATCCGTTTGCTGAAGCGGGATCCGCTTGCTGAAGCGGGATCTGGTTGCTGATGGCGGGATCCGTTTGCTGATGCGGGATCTTTTTGCTGAAGCGGGATCCGTTTGCTGATGGCGGGATCCGTTTGCTGATGCGGGATCCGTTTGCTGAAGCGGGATCCGTTTGGTGAAGCGGGATCCGTTTGCTGATGCGGGATCCGTTTACGGATGGCGGGAACCGAGGGTCCGTCTACCTATATGTGATATTGTTGTATTGCTTGATGGAAAGGTGGTGATTTTGCGGCTCACCATGGACCGAGTTTTTGTCATTGAACTGTAATTGTTTGACTCTGTGGGATGCAACGGCGGATCACTTTCTGCTGGGGATGAAGTGCCTTGAGTTGTAGATGTTGTTGACCTTGTGGTGTTACCTGTTAAGTGTATGCTTTATAGGTATATGTGCTTGTGACATGTATGAGATGTGAAATGACAGTTATGAGAGAAATTGTGCTTGTGGTGTGATGTGATTTGAAGACAGTTTTGCATGAGAGAGAATTTTTGTAAGAATGGAGAAAGTGATTTTGTGTGCTGTGTGATTTGAGGAAAGCCTCGGATGTATTAATACCTTCACTTACCATTGCCGTTGGATGGATTAGTGTTGTGGTGGTGGATGCCTTGATGCTTTTGATGAAGAATGTCCATGCTTTGGATGGAGAATGATGATGTTGGTGACGATGAATTGTTTTTGCCTTTGATGGAGTGTCGGTGAGATGGCATTCTGAATGATGGGTTGGTCGTGCCCAAAGGCTGCCTACGTTTTCCTTTAAGATAATCAGACCAGCGTAGTTCAAGGATGATGTAGAGTGCTGGGGGAGAATGCTAGGAGCAAAGCAAAAAAAGGAAACACATAATTTTGCGCAAGAAAAGAAAAAAGAAAAAAAATATTTTTTTTAATTAGAAAGAAAAGAATATGCACACACGTGAGAAAAATATATTTTTTTTTTTAGTTCGTGGGTGAACCATTTTAACCATTGTGTGTTTGTAAAGCCAACCCAAGATCAAGTCATATTCAATCGAAGTCCGGATTGCCTTGCTTGAATTCTGTCGCCGCGGTGTCCAACGAAAATTGATGTCTAGCCCCAAGAGATTTGTCGTTTATGGGGCTTCAAAAGGACTATTGATGCCGAGATGCCAAGGGGTTGCTAATTGTAAAGCTTCTCGAATGTTGAATTTTGAGAGGCTTATGAAGCCCCAAGATGAATCAACTCTTAGCCCATTCAAATAAACTGTCTTTTGTTGTCGACGTGGGCAAGCCCCAAGAGATGATTATTGATACCAAGCTTTGAGAGATTGCTAAGCCCCAAATGTCATGGGCTTATCAAGTTTGTAGATGGCGGGATGTGGAGACCTTTCGGTGTGAAGCCTCAAATTTTCTTGGAATCGGCTCAGCATTATGTTGGGAGCGGATGGCGCTATTAGGAAGAACTCTTGAAGGCGATCTCCTTCTTTCTCTTGCTTGGAGATGGATGGCCCTTTTTGTGGTTGATACCCAAATGGCGGAAGGTCCATGTTGAAAATGTAGTACGGTCTTCGGGAGATGTATCGTGGGAGATAGTGATGTTGTTGCAGATGATAAGGTCTTGGTGTGATAAAGTCTCGAACGGTATGTTTGCTTGAGTCTTCTTGAGTTGAACCGATGGCGGATCTTCTGATGCAGCCTGTGCTTTTGATCTTGGAGAAGGGGGTGCTGTATTGCAGAAACATTAGGATTGGTCGTAACTCTGCTTATAGAGTTAACATATTGGCATTGCCCGCTATAACTCAGCTGGGTGAGTCTAGCATATTGAATCTTTTTCCTTTTCTCTAAGACTTCCTTCATAATCTCGCTGTGAGTTCTAACAAGAATCATCAAATTCATTCATATCATCTGAGCCTTCATCCTTCATTTAAAACCAAGAGGCCTTTTGACTGGAAGTGTTGAGGGACCATTGAAGTTTGATCCCTTTCATGGAGCCATAAGAATACTCCCAAATTGCATTGCTCGGGTACCACTGCCCAAAAGCTTGTTAATTGCGAAGCCCCAATATTGCCCTTTGCTTGGATTGTTGTAATGCCGTGGCCCAAAGGATTGTAGATTGTGAAGCCCCTTGAGACCTTCGGTGCCGAATTGAGGAAGCTTCCAATGTTTCACATGACTCCGCCGGGGACACTGAAGTGAATTTCTTCTTGCCGAGGGAGCCCTTAAAACTTGATCGTACCCCCTAGAGTGACACCATTGATTAGGAGTGGAACGAGAAGGGCCTATTCTTGATCGGGGGAACAAGTATGAGCATACATGACAAGAAGGTGTTTCTCGAAATTCATTTTGAGAGACTTTGAGGATTGTCTCACACATCTTTCTTGAGCGTAGCCCTAGGGCTCATTAACTGTCAAATGAAGGGAGAGAAGTTTTCTTTCTCGAGTCACATAGCCCCTAGAGCGTCATCACTTGTTGAGCAAAACAAGAGACTCGTCCTCGTGTGGGGGAACAAACACAAGGGCACATGGCAAAAGATACTCCATTCTCGGGAGTCTTTCAGCATACTTTAGAGGGACATGCTTGTAGAAGCTTGAATTACATGTTGTTGCTCGCTGCCCAAACCAACTGACTAGCTGGGGATTATTTTGTGCAACGTCGTACCCCTTCAATGATGGGCTCGTTCTCGGATGGATCTTGGTTACGACAGGCTTTCTTTCTCATGAGCCCAAAGATGCACATTGCAAGAACAATCTTTCAATAACCCAAAATGACCTTTGATGGTGCCATATCTCGTCAAGCCTTTTGCAATTCCAAAGTTGGCTCGGTGGGGATTGACTTGCTGAGGAGACCCAATGTAGAACTTGTGCAGTTGTCTTCTTTAGAGGTCGGAGATCTCCATTTCTCTTTCCCTTCTCTCTCTCACTCTCTCATTTTTTTTAATGACGCACCCTGTTTTTTGCCTAGACCGCCCTTTCGGGTTTTCAATCTAGCGGGCATCTCTTTTGCGTCTTCATTTTTTTTTTACTCAATTGATGAGGAAGTGTGCATTGACTCTAGATGAGGATGAGAGACATGTGATTTTGCGGTGGAGACTTTTTGTCACTAAATGTGAGTGACATTGACTTGACTAGGGAAGGAGCCCCTAGTGTTGACTTCATGTATTTATATATTTATTGAATGACTCACGACGGCAAGTAAGTCATTAAGAGAGAAGAGAAGGAAAACCCCAATTTGATTGCAAGAAATTGGGAGTATCGCTGAAAGATAAGAAGCCCCTAGACTCGACAAGGAACATGAAAGCGATTCCAAATCTAAGAAAGTTGTTCAATCTTGAGGTGATTAATTCATTGGAAAATGAATCGTATAAAGATGTCTCGACAAGTTCGAGATGAAGGCCGATCATCATAACGCGCTAGGGCTAAACATATCTTCTTTCTTGCATGAGACCGGACCCGAAGGTTGCCTACGTTCCTCCAGTGTAGAGGCTCAGGTCACCGTAGTTCTTGTGGATGCTCCATTCGTCGAGATGGTTGTTGCTTCGTCCTTCATCGGTGGAATGATGTTGATCTTGTACTTCTTTGATTGAGGGGGATTTTTTTTTTTTTTTTTTTTTTTCGTGCTCTAACTTTTGCCTAGGTTGATTTAAGGATTTCAACAAAGCGAGCTTTTTTTTTTATCCCCTTTTGAAAACTTTGCTTCATGATTGTTGCTCCACCTTTATTTGTCTTGATTTCGTCGTTGTTGATGTCTTCGTTGTTGATGTCGTCGTCGATGTTTAGCCCCTAGGCGTTCAAGCGATGGCCTTCATTCCAAAACTTGTTTATTTTTTATCATTTTGCCAAGAATTAAATTGAACAACTTAGAGGAGTGTATGAGGACAAGAACGACCTTTATTTGATAATTCAATGGACTCGAACATTTAACATAGGACGAGAGAAAACATTAATGCACACTTAAGATGACTTTTGACTCTTTTTTTTTCTACTACTAGGTAGAGAAAGAGAAACGGAGATTGCTGTTGTAGTCCCCATTGTCATTGTAGCCTTCCTTGCGGCATGATCTCTTGTTGAGACCCTATTTCAAATCTTAGCCCCTTCCTTGATGAGTTCTTGAATGTTTCACTCTCTAAATGTTGTTCTTCAACCACGGTAAACTCACCATTGTCAATCAAGTCTTGGACGATGTTGCGGATGGAGAAGCAATCCTCGGTGAGGTGACCGCTTCATAGGTGATAGTCACACCACTTGTGGTGGGCATGGTTGCGACGCAATGGTTGTGGTTGATTGTACCCTTGGAGAGGAGAAAATTGTCCCTTTGCTTTGAGATCTTCATAGGCCTTGGTGACGGTCATACCTTGGAGGGGAGTGTAGACACGGTCGTTGGTAGGACCTTTGTGACTTTTGAGAGGCGAGTCACTTGAACATGCCTTACCGCTGACCTTTGCCTTGTTGTCGGTGAACTCTCGTAAACGATCCTTAAGTTTGGACACTTCTTCCTCATTAATTCTCCTCTCGAGATCAAGACGGTCTTGCCACAAATCATCCTTGCGGCGGGCATCCTCGACAAGTCTATCCATTTGTTCCCCCATGGCTCTTATTATGTTGAAGAGCCTTTCGTTGGACACGGAAGTATTCTCACCCTTGTTGTTGTTGCCGCTTGAAGCCATTGGACCTATGGAGAGAACATGGTTGATCTTAGGGTGGTCCCAAAAATACCTTTTGAATCCAATGATTTAACCCACGAACAAGAGAAAAGACTCAAACCACATAAGGAAAATGACTCTTTTTTTTTTAATTTACAAAGTCGGAAGGACATAGTCCTTTTTGGGGTTTCTAGAAAAATAGTGGAATCGTCACACTAGTATATAGACCTTCTCGCGGTCCCATATACTCATCGGATTCCAGCATGCTTGTGATTCCTACATGTGTCGGGATTAAACTAAATTAATGTAGTAAAGCATATATGTGGGGACGGTTTTTTATTTTCGTCCATAATAACCAATTGGGGACGGAGTTTTATTTCGTCCATTAAAACAAATTGGCATGTATGATATGAAGACATTAGTTTAGGGAAATCTCGGCACAAAAAAACCGACTTAGGCACGGAGTGTTAGACCCTAGACTAGAATTGTTTGGCTTGTGCTCGGCTAAAGAGAGGCTTAAAGGTCACCCCCGACATGTAGTCTTGAACTATGCCACGGGCTGAGTTTGACCGCTTTGAAAGAGTCAAGGTCGGGTGGTTCTTGAAACTTTCTAGGACGGGCCTCAACGGGTTTGAGGTTGGACTTGTGCGACTCGATTGTGAGCAGTTGATAAGAATTGTGCGCATAGTGTGAGGTCTAACAAGTGACAAAATTATTTTTTTCAAAAGAAAAAAGAAATGAAAGCAAATAAGCACATAATTTACAACTTTCGAATCACCCGTGTGACCGATAAAAATAAACAGAAAGTAAAATCAGTCTATGTACGGGCCCGGTGCCCACACACTGTCAAAACTGTCCATTCTGTTCTCTGTTTCTGTTCTGGAAAATGGACCAGAAGCGCTCGCGTTTTAGTGTCTACTCGGGAGGCGCGCGCGTTAGATTGAGAGAGGTGGAGGCGCCCGCTTTTGGGCAGTACCTACAAATCAGTGGGTTCAAGGGACTGCCTTGACCCTAAATAAAAAATTATTTCCCCTGCAGACATTGTTAGCACAGAAACATGGAATTGAAGGACAAGACGGAAGGCGGGCGATTCTGGTAATTGAGGTCGGACGCGCGCGCTTTAGGCCAAGAAGGCCAGAGGCGCGCACTTCCCACCCTTTTTACCAGAATGCCCAGAAAATAGAAATAAGAACACCCAAAAAATGAAAACGCAAGTTTAACCCTCTATATCCCCAGCGGAGTCGCCACTGTAGATACCCCGAGAAAACCCCACTTGGCTAGAGCGGTGAATTATCCTAGGATGTCTAATTGATTTTAGAGTCGCCACCTCTGTTTTAGAGGAACATAAGAAAAACCTAAAAAGATCCAATTTTATATACAAAACCAGAGATTCGGGAAAAGATGGGTTCGGGGGTTAGGTGACGGAGTGGGAAGTACTTAAACACCCACTCTGCCCCGCTTACGCGGGTCTTGCTACTTTTGGTGTTCTATTGCATGAAAAAGTCTTTCGATTTATTAATATACGAGTGCTACCAATTACAATGAAAAGAAAGGGGAAATTTACAAAGGAAAATAAAAGAGAATTGTTTTATTTATTTAATGGTAAAGATTACTTGTCAAGCTATTCTAACAATTATATTAAGAAAAAAATGGTTAATTAAAGTAGAGATTAAAATGTAGGGAGATAACTTTAACCAACTTTAATGTAGTAAAGTGGTCATTTGGTCATGTCCCATTGATGGGGATTGCATACATTACCAAGACATGTGAAAAATAAGAGAATAAGAATAAAATACCTTAAGAAAGTGGGCTTCAAACTTGGACTTGAAATTGATGTTGTTGTAAGGCAATTATTGTAGAACAATTTGTGTAGAGTTTTGTTGTGTTAAACTCTTGTTGGGAGAACTCTTGTAAAGAGAATTCTTTGGAGAATTGTGTATAGTGTATTTGTGTAGAGATTTCAAGTCAAAAAAAAGGTCCTTTCTAAGGTAGAAGAAGGTGGTTTTTATAGGTAAAAAGGAGAGCGAAAGGTTGGAGGGAAAAGATGATCATCCATGTGAAATGGAATTGACCAATCAAAAATAAGATAAATAAAATAATAAATGAAAGAAATAAAAGAAAATCAAATAAAATAAAAAGGAAATATTTTGTTTAAAAGAAAAGGCTTAGAATGTGGGATTCGGAGTTATGAAATAAGGGGGGATGAATGTGGATGAAAAAGGGAGTGTTTGTGATCAAGAAAAGGAGGGAAAAGGCTGCAATCCGTAACTGCCATAATGGAAAGCACGCGAGTCCCGCTTTTGGGGCGAGAGGCGCGCACGTTCCGTTGACAGTGTCGGAGGCGCCCGCTGGTAAAAATGACAGAAAGACAGAAATGACTCTAAAATTAATTATGTTATGCAGTTTAGTCCAAAACTAACAGAATCAATTAGGAACTTAACGAAAGTAACAGAAATTATCAAAAACAAGTAAAATAAAAATACTATGTATGCCATCGGGGTGAGAGGTCCAAGGCGGGGTGTCTACACATGGCCAATCCGAATGTTTCTGGAATTCAGCACCCCCTTCTCTGTTGCATCCGCACAAGTTGCATCCGAATATCTGTTATTAGTTCAACACAAGAAGACTCAAGCAATCATACCCATTTGGGACCTTATCACGCCAAGACCTTATCATCCAAGACACTTTCCGAATACCTTGCTACACTTGGACCTTTCGCCATTTGGATACTGACCACAACAAGAGCATTCATCTCCAAGAAAGAGTGAAGGGAAATCACTATCAAGAATTCTACCAAACGGTGCATCCGCTCTCAATAAAATGACTAGCCGATTCCAAGACGTTTTTGGGGCTTTACATCGAAAGGTCTTCACATTCCACCATCTTGAAGCTCGCAAAACAACAAGAGCATGACATTTTGGGGCCTTGCGATCTCTCGAAGCTTAGTATCAATAATCTTCTCTTGGGGCTTGCTCACTTCAACAACTAAAGGCGATTTATTTGAATGGGCCAAGAGCTGATTTATCTTGGGGCTATGCAAGTCACTCAAAGTTTGGCATCAAAGGCGTTCTAGGGGCTTTACAATCAGCAACCCCTCGGTATCTTGGCATCGAAAGTCTTTTGAAGCACCATAATTGAAAAGTCTCTTGGGGCTAGACATCAATCTTCGTTGGGCATAACAGCGACAACAGAATTCAAGCGAGGCAATCCGGACTTCGACCGAATATGATTTGATCTTGGGTTGGCTTTACAAACACACAATGGTTAAAATGGTTCACCCACGAACTAAAAAAAAATATTTTTCTCACATGTGTACTTTTCCTTCTAATCTTAAAAAAATAAATAAATAAACGACAAAATGATTTTTCTTTTTTTTACTTGTATAAAAAGTATGTGCTTCAATTTGCTTTGCTCCTAGCTTCTTCCCCAGCGTTCTCCATCATCCTTGAACTACGCTGATCTGATTCCCTTCAAGGGATACGTAGGCAGCCTTTTGCATGACCAACCCATCATTCAGAATGTCACCTCACAAACATTCCATCGAAAGCAAGAGAAATTCATCATCTCCATCAAAGCCACAACATCTCCATCCCGAATCAAGTGGCTATGGTAAGTGAAGGTATGAACATTTTCCATCAAAGCTCCTTTCAAATCACATCGCACACAAAAGCAATTTCTCCAATTTTGTAAAATCTCTCTCTCATGCAAATCACTGCTTTTCAAATCACATCACACCACAAGCACAATTTCACACTTCACACATTTTCTAGTACAAGCACATATATCTTCAAAGCATACACATAATAGGTACAAGCATTTGGACTCACAAACAGGTTCAGCCAATGGATTCACAAATGGATTCAGCAACGGGTTCACAAACGGACTCAGCCGTCGGATTCAAAAACGGATTTGACCAATGGATTCATAAACGGATTCAACAACGGGTTCACAAATGGACTCAACCATTGGATTTACAAATGGATTCGACTAATAGATTCACAGACGGATTCAGTAAAGGGTTCACAAATGGACTCAGCCATCGGATTCACAAACGGATTCGACCAATGGATTCACAAACGGATTCAGTAACGGGTTCACAAACGGACTCAGCCATCGGATTCACAAACGGATTTGACCAATGCATTCATAAACGGATTCAGCAACGGGTTCACAAACGGACTCAACCATCGGATTCACAAACGGATTCGACCAATGGATTCACAAACGGATTCAGCAAAGGGTTCACAAACGGACTCAGCCATCGGATTCACAAACGGATTCGACCAATGGATTCACAAACGGATTCAGCAACGGGTTCACAAATAGACTCAACCATCGGATTCACAAACGGATTCGACCAATGGATTCACAAACGGATTCAGCAACGGGTTCACAAATGGACTCAACCATCGGATTCACAAACGGATTCGACCAATGGATTCATAAACGGATTCAGCAAAGGGTTCACAAACGGACTCAGCCATCGGATTCACTAACAGATTCGACCAATGGATTCACAAACGGATTCAGCAATGGGTTCACAAACGGACTCAACCATCGGATTCACAAACGGATTCGACCAATGGATTTACAAACGGATTCAGCAAAGGGACTCACAAACGGGTTCAACAAATGGATTCACAAACGAATTCAGCAAACGGATTAACAAATGGATTCGGCAAATGGATTCACGAACGGATTCAGCACACCTCTTCTATCAACAAAAGTCGCTCACACAGGGAGCGCACCTCTATCTCTCGCAATTTCAAATTCCTGCTTTAATTAAGTCTTTGCTTTCTTTTCTTTCTATTTCTTTGTCGATGTCCTCGGCGGTTGTCTTTCTTTCATCAACGCATTTTGCTTTGCAATCCACAACGCCGAGGGGCTTTGTAGACACCCCGCCTTAGACCTCTCATGCCCCATTGCATACATAGTATTTTTATTTAACATACTTTTGTTAATTTTTGTTACTTCAGTTAAGTTCTTAACTGATTCCGTTAGTTTTGGACTAAACTGCATAACAGAGTTAACTTTTAGGGCCTTTCTATCTTTCTGTCATTTTTAGTCTCGGGCGCCTCCAGAAGTGTCAACGGGCCGCGCACGCGTCTCACCCTGTAGGCGGGACCCGCGCGCTTCCCACTTTGGCAGTTACGGACTGCACCAAGTTTCCCTCCATTTTTAGAGTCAAAAACAATCTTTTCACCACATGTTTTATTCTAGCATTAAACCCATTTTATTTTTTAACTCCCAATCCCCCATTTCTATCCTTCTCTTAAAAATAAACATTTTCTTTTCTTTTATTTTATTATTTTATTTATTTTATTTTTGATTGGTCAATTCCATTTCACATGGATTGATCATCATTTCCCTCCTAATTTCACCTATATAAACCCCCTCCTTCTACTTTAGAAAGGACTCTCTCTTAACACAAAAAGGACCAACTTTGATTATCTATCAATAACTCTACATAAATTCTCTCAAATAGAGTTTTAACAGCAAAACTCTACACAAATTTCTACACAACAACTTCTCTACAACAAACACCACTTTCTCACCAAGTTTGAGGTACTCTTTCTTAAGGTACAATTTTACCTCTTTTCTTCTTTTATTTTAGATGTCTTAGTCAATGTATGCAATCCCCATCAATGGGACATGACTAAATGATCACTTTACTACATTAAAGTTGGTTAAGGTTATCTCCCTACATTTCAATCTTTACTTCAATTTACTCTTGTTTGCGCGCGAGGTTTCGAGGCGGGGTTTTTGTCCTTCGATTTACCTTTTTATTTATTTGAGAGTCGCCACCATGTTGTTGTCGGAACACGGATCGAGATGTCTGGATTTGGGGGTTAAGTTATGAATTAGGAAGGTCAAGGAGCACCCAAATTCACCCAATCTAGGATTAGTCTTGCTAAGAAATCATCATCATTGTTTCAAAATTATGCATTCATGTACCAAAAGGAAACGAACAAATAAATAAATACTTATTTATTTGGAATGTTGGATCATGTGCTTCGAGACCATCTCCATGGGTTGGAGAGACTCTAAGCTGATCCTTTAATGGAATCACACTACTTCAAAGACAAAGAAGAAGAAGATGAGAAGATAGAGAAACCAAGGAGTTTTACCTAAGCGTTCTTCGAGAATCCTATGGATGGCCTTGACTAAAGGCCTTCAATTTCGTGGGTGAGGAAGAGAGGCTGATTATGAGGACCTTCTGATCAGATTTGGAGTGATTTGAGGATTCCAGAGTTGACCATTAATTTACCATTAGTCATTCTAGGCAAGAACAACTATATTTATAGGGGTTTTGGACCTAAGGTTTAGGCCAAGAAGGTAAGTTGTGATGGGAATCCAAGACTTGATTCTCACAGAGGTAGGACTCTAGAATCGCCCAATAGGTTTTCCTCGGATTGCTTAAGTGTTTGCCAAGAAAAGGGGTTGAGATCAATAAGGAAACTGACCAAAACCCGACTGTTAAGGTGGGATATCTTGTACGAGACATCAATTTCTCGTACGAGACATCCATGTGCTTGAATCACATTTTTGCCCTCTGCAGTAGTTTTAATGTTCATTTAGGCCCCTGACTAATGGAGTCAGTCAGAAACTTAACGAAACATGTCCAACTTAACGAGTTTCGACCCAAATCAAAGGCGAGACACAGAAGTAGTGTGATTATGGATTAATGTCCAAAATGGGGCGTCTACAGAGCCCCTCGGCGACGATACTTATGGATGAAGTAACGTCGTCGATAGAAAAGACGCCATTTTGAACTAGGGGTATGGTCGTGCTAAAAATCTGCCTACGTATTCCTTGGAAGGAAATCAGATCAAACGTAGTTCGACTCTGAAAACACGCAAAAACTGAGGTTTAAGGTATTTTGAAAATTATCTTTTTTAAAACAATACTGCAGTAAGTAAAGTTTAGAGTTTAGAGAGTAACCCGTACTGAGGAATCAATGGCCTTGACCCAATTCTGAATATACTCCAGTTGCAATCCATACTGAGGAACTAATCTCTTTGACTCTAATTCTGAACATGCCCTGTTGTTGATGACGAACCGCCTTCAGCTCTGGTGAGGAATCCTATGTTATTAACATACGTCTTGATAACAATTATCGGACTCGGGTTTGGAGACGCCAATTACTTGGATCCTTGCTTCTCCTTCTAACGAAATTGCCTCTCCGCCGGAAAATATGAATCCTATGCAATTAACTTACACCTTGATGACAATTATGGGAATCTGAGGGGTGTGAATCCTATGTTATTGGCGTACGCCTCGATAACAATTGTGGGATCAATGGTTGTGAAGATGCCAATTACTTGGTTCCTTGCTTCTCCTCCTAACGAGACTGCATTTCCGTCAGAAAAGTGAATCATATGCCATTAGCTTACACCTTGATGGCAATTGTGGGACTCCAAATGGTGGGATCCTATGTTACTAACTTACGTTATGATAACAGTCATGGGATACCCGGTTGTAAATCCTGTGCCACTAACATATTCCTTGATGACAGTTGTTGGATTTAGAGTTTGCTGATGCAGTTTGTTGCTCACCCATGATCTTGGATGTGCGGTGAGAATAAATTCGTACTGAGAAACAACTTTGCTTGTTCCAATTTTGAAAATATCCATTTGTTGACGACTCAATGTTCCATCTTGAACCGGGTTCAGATTTGACCTCTTGGTCTAAAGCAGGGCTTTCTCTGACCTTTCTGTTAAAAGCAGGGCTTTTCTGATATTTCTGTTAAAAGCAGGGCTTTTCTGGAATTTCTCAAGAAAACATGGTTTTCTGAGGCTTTTCTGGAGATATCTCGTACGAGATATCAATGTCTCGTATGAGACTTCTCTGTTTTCACGCATATCAGAGACATTATAGGCGCTGGAAGTGATTTTCAAGTCACTTCTTCTTATTCTTCTTCGGGAATTGTCAACCCTAGGCGATTTTTTCACTCAAAAATCTCCAATTTCACCAAGTTCTAGTGATTCCCAACCCTTTCAAATGGCCAGTGTACATCATTCCCACAAAGAGCACCTCTTGGTAGGCATATGAAGGGTAAAGTGTGGGCGACGGATGAGTTATGCCCGTTCCCCAAGGACCACGTTTCTCAAGCCGTTTGGACTAGGCGGGTAAGGATATCTTCCTTTGACTGAGTTTCCATGTCAATTTCGTTGTTGCATGTCTCAATTTGGTGTCCTAGCAATTCGACTTTTGTCAATTTTTGCCTAGAATTATCGCTGCTAGGATTTTCCATGCATGGCTGATCTTTCGATGGAGTTCCATCCTTGTTGATGTTGAAAATCATTGTAGTATAGTAGTACATGATTTCGACTGTCGTTTTAGGCAATTCTGCGACTTTTCGGGTAAAATGCTTAAATGAGGATTTTACCGATTTTCTGACATTCGTCTCTTTTGTCTATGTTGCTCGCAATCATTCAGGGTGATCAACAACTGTAGAGGCAGCGTATGAGCGGTCGTCGATAGGTGGGAAACTCTTAATGGCGAGGTGAAGGAAGAGATCGAGAATATCAGGCTTAAGCCTTTCTTTGACGGCTTAGTCGGTGAGAGGAGGAATGTGCACTTACTCCAAGCTATTCGGGAGCGCTGGTGGGATAGCACTCACACAATGCACATGCGGTGGCGGGAGGTTACCATGATACCTACTGATTTTTATGCCATTACTGGGCTTGCCATCTTCGGTGAACCACTTGAGGTAGATGCGGACTTCACTCCTAGCAGGGACGATATGGTGCATTTTCCAGGATTTTCTTTGCGTACCCTAAGCAAGGGTGTCCTTTTTAAGGCTTTGAGGGACAAGGTCGATGCCTATGTTACTGTTAACGCTGGTCAGATGCACCTCACCGGTACCCGTATTGCAGCTGTCCGTGGCTTTCTGTGGTGGGCCTTTTCTGAGACGTTATTTTCCAATCATGCGTTAACTGCCATGTTTACTCTGTTGAGTGTGTTGAGAGACATGCAGCATATCACTGATGCTAGTTGGGTTTCAGCCGGCTTGGCCCACTGCTATGTGGCCATGGATAAGAGTTCGCGGGATTGGGCCAACGCTGGCTTAGGCGGCTACAGTCATGCTTAGGAGGTATAATACTAATCTTTTTCTGTATTCCTCCTTTGTTTCACCCCCAGTATACTTTCTGTCTTAGCAACTCATTAAATTTTGACATTTTTCTATGTTTCTCCCATTTTGCAAGCCTGGGGTTACGCCATGTTTGGTCTCTTCTCTTTGAATCTTCGAGATAACACTGTCATGTTCCCAGATACTCTGAGATGGAGCCGGGGTAACAGGGATACCCATGATGAGCAGGCAGAGGGGGGCTGATATGCCGGTGGAGCGCATGAGGCTGTATTTTGACAGATGGGAAGTCGTCCCTGCGTCCGCTGTCCCTTTCTTCCCATGGCGGAATTTGGGCATTGACCATGTTTATGGGTTTTCTGGTATGAGGTTGTTGATGATCGGCCTTGGTGGGGGGATGCTTCTACTTAGGAGAGAGAGTCTCTTGCCAACAGGGTGGTGGCAGACTCAATATCTTTGTTACCCTAGACCCACCGGCTCATATGCTTAACTCTTATGCCATTGCGGAGGAGGAGAGAAGGGACCCCATTATTGGTCAGGATGCCTTTGACTATATTTCCTTGGAGGTTGATTATCAGGACTTCCTTGCTCGTCTCAAGCCTCGGTTGATTCTGGAGGGTGATCAGGCTCAGGCCCAGGGAGTTGTCCACGTCCCTTTCCGTCCACAGCTTGGACCATCTTCATTCTCCTACAGCATGGCTGAGGGGATAGCGAGCGTTGAGGATCTTCCTGCCCAGTACGACATGCCTGAGGGACTTGTACTTCCTGCTGACGTGACCATGGTATGATTTATGACCCTTCTTCCTTCATTTCTGTCATTCTACCATTTCATTCTCTGTTTATCATTTATCTGAAGATTCTGATGTCTTTATTTGTTTCTTCTCAATAGGTGCCCATTGCTGAGTATAGAGAGGTCGCGGGACGGCTTGCCCAGTTCATGGCCTATGCCAAGAGGGTGAAGAGAGAGTGCGGATCTCTTAGGTAGGTTGGCTCGGCAGATGGCAGAGTCAGCCTCTTGCGGGAAAAGGCCTCGGACAAATGAGTGATCACGTGGCAGTGGCAACGTCTCCTTTCTTTTGATGCCCGAGTAGATAGAATCCCTTATTCCCTTTTTTGTTGATGATGTATTTATTGCCTCGGCTTAGGCGAAGACAATTTTTCTGTTTGTACCTATGCAACAGTTAATTCCTAACTCTAGCACACAATATATTAGTTAATTTTAATTTTAATTTCTGACTGTGTAAATGGCTTGATTCACATCTGGTTGGTCAACCGAGGGGTAATTTTATGAGATGTATTCGTGTTAGGTCATCTGTATGTGATGTATAAACTGTATCGAGTGAGTTTCTGTGGTGATTGAGACATGTTTTGACTTGTTGAGCAACCTGAGATTTGAGCAGAGTTGTTGCTGTTCTGAACTAGGAGATGCCTCGTACGAGACATCGATGTCTCGTATGAGCCATCCTATCAATCTGCGACTGTTTCACCTTTTTTCCTCGAGGATTTGGTGTTCAAACTTGTATATAAACACCTATAGTCCGTTCTAGAATACCATGCAGCCTTAAATCAGTTCTGGGAACTTTTCTTTTGGAGTAAAATTCTCAACCTTTTGCTCCCAATGGCCCTAAGTAAATCCGTCCCTTCATCAGTAATTGTTGATGAGTTCTCCTTGGACTTAGAATTAGTGGAACGCTACAAGGGTGATTTAGCAACGTTCTTCCGCTCGTTCAATAAACCTCGTCAAGAGAGATTCATGGAGATGTTCGGGTTTAAGATTTTTTTCACCTTGAAGAATCTAAAACTGGAGTGGGACCTTTTAAAGGGAGTTGCACGCTTCTTGGATCCATCGACTCATCTCTTCAACTTTCCACTTAATAAGATGGTCCCTACTGTAGAGGAGATGGCGGCTATCTTGGATATGCCATTGATCGGGGTGATTGCGGTTCCTAACTGTGACAGGGTACCGGCGGAGTCTCTTAGGGACTTATTGAGAATAGGCCTTCCCGAGGCTCAAAGTTATATTCACAACCGCTACGTTGACCTCTACGCTTTGCCTAGGAGATTTAAAGGTCGGGTGACTCGCGGTCATGGTGTGGATTCCCAGTGTTGCCTCTTGGCATTGTGCTTATTTCGGAACGCACTTTTCGTGAGCAAGTGTGGCATGGCGAACACGGAGCTCGTGGATATTGTTCTTCAAGCTAGAGGACGGGCCTTCAACATAATCCCTCTTATCTTGGGGGAGACTCTTCATGGTCTATACCGAACCGGCTCCATGACTCGGTGAAGTCCGTTAATGTTGACTATTTGGCTCAGAGAACATTTTAAACTGTTAGAATCTCTGATCGAGTATTCTCCTTACACTTTTCACAGGAGGAAACTATGGGTGAAGGGTCTTAGCATCGAGGAGTGGGCCCTTCTTTTTTCCAAAGTGGAGACTGATGATATTGCTTGGTGTCCCTCCTTTTGGAAGGTGAAGCGGTTTGTAGCTAATACCCTTGGATACGACAGGGTCGTCCTTCCGGGTTTGAGGGATTCCTCTTTCTATTTTGCTCGGAGGGTAATGCGACAATTCGGTCAACAGCAGGACACCTTTGTTTTAGGGGGACGGTCTCGAGATATTTCTTTCATGGACTCAGAGTTCTCTACAAGCTTGGCTCGCGCTTGGTGGTAAGGCACCACTATGGATCATTGGACCAATCTTCGTCATGAAGGAGGGAGCATCTATTTGTCAGACAAATATTTGGATTGGTTTCTCGCAGAACTCTGTCCCGGTGTCGAGGGTATTGATGAGATTCGCCGTTCTCTGTTGGGGGACCAATTCGATCCTAGCTTGAATTTGAGGAAGAAGGAAGCTAAGGAGGATCCTTCTAATGTCAGAGTTAATGACACTCAAGATTTTCTGGATAGTGTCTTTTACGAGAAGAGAGCGAACGGACTTCCCGGTAAATTTCAAGCTCTAGATAGGCCTCATGTGTTTGCGAGGCTCACTCCCTCAGTGTTCAGTCAACTTGATGTTCCTCCCGGTTTCGAGATACCTTGGTTCAAGAGGAAGAGGGATGATAATGCAGACCGTGGTTAAGCCCCTACTAAGTTAAGGAATAAATAAATCCTTAGGAGTATCGAGAGATTGCTTAGATAGACCAATGTTTAGATTTTTAGTATTTTATTTATTTTCTTTTGCAAGTTGGTATTCATGTTAGAAATTTTCTTATTGCTTTCTTGAAATGCATTCAATTAATAAGAAGACGAGATTTTGATTTTATTTATTGAATAGACCGGACCAAAAGGCTGCCTACGTTCTCCTTTTACATCAATTAAATAAGGAGCTCAGGTCATCGTAGTTCTTGTTTAAGAAAGAGAAAAATATGTCTGCTGATTGACATGTATCGTACGAGACATAGGTGTCTCGTATCAGACTGTCACCTATCTATTTATTATTATTATTATTATTATTATTATTATTATTATTATTATTATTTTATGCACACCCTGATTTTTGCCTAGACCGCCCTTTCAGGTTTTCAATCTAGCGGGCTTCTTTTCTCGTGCCTTTGGATCTAACTTTTGCCTAGGCCGCCCTTGTGGGTTTTTAACCTAGCGATCTTCTCTTTTTTTTTTTGAAATAGGGGACGGAGCTATGAGTAGTACTTCTTCAGCTTGTCCATGTTGACGGGCTTCGGCAGTTGATCTCCATCTAGGTCTGCAAGTTGTACTGCTCCTCCGGAGAATACCTTCTTGACTATGTAAGGACCTATCCATCTTGGTCCCCACTTTCCCATAGGATTGAATGGTCCAGGACGATGTTCGCGCAGGACAAGGTCCCCTTCTTTGATATTTCTAGATTTGACTTTCTTATTAAATGCTCGGGCCATTCTCCGTTGATATGCTTGGATATGCTCAGCGGCTCGGAGTCGTCGCTCGTCTAGCAGGGTTAGTTGTTCATAACGGCTATCTAACCATGCAACTTCATTCACTTGGTTTTCTAGGAGAACCCTTAGTGATGGTACATCTAATTCGATTGGTAGCACTGCTTCCATCCCATAGGCTAGGGCGTATGGAGTTTCACCGGTGGCAGTACAGATTGAAGTACGGTAGCCCCAGAGTGCAAAAGGTAGCTTGTCGGGCCAGTCTCTGCCAGTCTTATCCATTTTCCTAATGATGGTTTCAATGGTTTTGTTAGCAGCTTTGACCGCTCCATTGGTTTGTGGTCGGTACGGTGATGACTTATGTCTCTCTATCTTATACTCTGCAAGTAGTTGGTCGCATTCTTTCTCAAAGTGTGAGCCATTATCGGATATCATCTCATGAGGTACCCCATATCGGCATATGATGTTGGTCTTAATAAACTCAGCCACCTTCCTGGCATTTAAAACTTTGTAGGATTGAGCCTCGATCCATTTAGTGAAGTAATCGACGGCGACCAATACGAATGAGTGCCCATTATGACCCATCGGTGAAACTTTGCCAATAACATCTATTCCCCAGGTAGAGAATGGCCAAAGGGATGTCATGGGGTATAACACGGACGGTGGTACGTGTTGCAGGTTGGCATGTATCTGGCACTTGTGACATTTTCTAACCATCTCGGTGCAGTCGGCTTCCATAGTAGCCCAGTAGTACCCTAGTCGGATAATTTTCCTTGCTAGCATATTGCCGTTCATGTGGGTTCCACAGGCTCCTTGATGGACTTGTTCCATGATTTCTACGGCTTCGTGCTCGTCGGCACAGAGTAGACACTGCTCGTGGTGTTTCTTGTAGAGGCGATCACCTATGATAACGAATTGGGCGGCAAACCGTTTGAGGGCTATCTTCGCTTTTGGTGATGCGTCTGATGGGAACTTTCCATCTAGGAGGAAACGCCATACATCATAATACCAAGGTTTATTGTCTAAGGCATTCACAGAGTTACACTCTTCTTTGCAGTCGTGCAAGTCTATGATCGAGTAATAAGCAGGAGTCGTTCGCCTCACGGATTTGAAGGTCTTGACCTCAGTCCATTCGGGAATTTCTACAAGTGATGCTAGCATGGCTAGCGAGTCTTCCAAGCGGTTCTTATCTCTAGGAAGATAGTAGAAAGTGACCTCTTTGAACTGTTTGACCAAGTCTTGGAGATGGTCGTTATATTTCTGGAGTGTAGGATCTTGTACCTTCCACTTCTTGAGTGACAGATAGATTATAAGTTGTGAATCTCCATACACTTCTAGTTCGGTCACATTTCTTTCTCAGGCTGCTTCAAGCCCCGCTATGCAAGCTTCGTACTCGGCAATATTGTTAGTGGCCTCAAAATCAAGGCGGATTGTGAGTGGAGTGCAGAAATCTGAGGGATCTACTAGTAACATGCCAATGACATATCCCCGTTTATTAGCTGCGCCATCAAAAAATAATTGCCACTTATTTTTTGCTATTAATTGACACATATTTTTTTGCTATTGTCATGATGTCCTCATCAGGGAATCGCGGGTCTTCCCCCTTCGCTTTATCACAAGGAAATTCGGCTAAATGGTCCGCGAAGACTCTTCCTCTCACAGATTTCTGTGTGATGTAAGTGATATCGTACCCCGTGAGCATAAAGTACCACTTGGCTATCCTAGAGGATACATGCGACTTCTCGAAGATATACTTCATCGGGTCCATTCTGGCGATCAGTTACACAGGAAATGCCTCCATGTACGGTTTTAGTCTCTCAGCCACCCATACCAGTGCAGCACGTGACTTTTCTAATGCAGAGTAATTCAATTCAGCCCCTTGGAAGCGACGGCTGACAAAGTATACGGCATTCTCTTTCTTCGAATCGGGTTGCTCTTGTGCTAGCATAGCCCCTAGTGTAGTGTCATAGACTGTGACGTACAAGGTCAATGGTTTCTCCTTATACGGTGGGACCAATACTGGCGGATTCACTAAGTATTCCTTAACCTTTTCAAAGGCTTCTTGGCACTCTTCGGTCCATTCTAGGGATGCATTCTTCTTGAGGATCTTAAAAATGGGCTCGCACATCATCGTGAGTTGATTAATGAAACGACTAATATACTGAAGGCGACCCATAAATCCCTTGACTTCTTTTTGCGTCTTAGGTGGAGGCATGTTGATGATGGCTTTGATCTTAGTGGGATCCGCTTTTATACCACGCTCGGTGACCATGTACCCAAGGACTTTTCCTTTTACTACCCCAAACGATACCTCCATCTCTTTATGTATCATGTCATGGAACAACGCGGTTACAGCTCTCTGATAAGTGGCTCCGGTATTTGTAAGTCCAAACGGCATGACTGTATAACAGAACGTCCCCCAAGGTGTGGTGAACGCTGTTTTGTGTTGGTTTTCCTCAGTCATGAGGATCTGGTTGTAACCGGCGAATCCATCTACGAATGAAAGGACTTCGTATTTCGCGGCATTGTCAATGAGCATGTCTATGTTGGGAAGAGTAAAATCATCTTTCGGAGATGCTCTGTTGAGATCACGGAAATCAGCACAGACGCGGACCTTTCCATTTTCCTTGGAAACCTGCACAGTATTGGCCAACCAGGTTGGATACTCTATTAATTTGATGAACCCAACACTCAAGAGTTTCTCTATCTCTTGCTTGACTTGTACTGACCACTCTGGCTTAATTCTGCGGAGTTTCTACTTGATTGGCTTTGAATCGGGAAGCAGCGGTACCTTGTACTCAACAATCGAACTGGCCAGCCCCGGCATATCTTTGTAGGACCAAGCGAACATATCTATGAATTCTCGGAGAAGTGCTATGAGGGCTTGTCGGTCTTCCCTCTTGAAGAAATTGCCAGTCTTGGTCTCTTTCGGATCATCCTCCGTCCCCAGATTAACTGTTTGCATTTCATCGGCATCAATAGGACCATTTCCGCCATGACGACCTACTTGCTTATTAATTTCTTTTAAGATTTGTTCGTTTTCTTGATCTATCTCGTCTTTTGACTCATTATTATCTAATTCGTTAGAGTTATTAGTTAATTCATCATTTATGACGCTAGCAATCTCGGGATACTCGGAAAGATCTATTTTTTCATTAAGAAAGTAGGGGAATACACGTTCCGCGATGGCATCCAAGTCCTTTTGGGTGAGCTCATCGGTAGCAGTATCTGACTCTAAGGTAAAAGTTACAAATTTTCATTCTCTATGGGGATGGGGATTACATCCTAACTCTTGGATCAGGAAGTCTTCACTTGCTATGGGTCCCCCAGTTGTATAGCAATTCTGAATAGGCTCGTCACTCTTCTCGATGAGCTTGGTGTATTCTTGGTTCGGAGCGTCCCCCTTGTGTATTGCATTGATTTGAGTGTCCTCTAGCTTGCAAAGGTTGAGAAATTGGCGCAGTAGGTCTTCTCCCAACACAAGTCCCACTCACTGAATGCCTCGGCCTTGGTACCCCCTAATTCTCGAGGTAGCCACGAGAATTGCATCTGTTCTGTTTCGAGTGAGTACGGATCACAGTCACTGAATATTTCAAAGCCTAGTTGGCACTTCCCCCTATGGTCGATCCATGGTTTAGGGAACATGAAGTAAGGCAAGCTTTCCCCCTCGCGTACAAAGTACCCGTTTAGAGTCTTTCAATAGGGCGTTGCTAGTGGCACTATGTATGAGGTCCAATCCCTTTCATCCTTAGGCATGCCTTTGAGTGGTGATACATACCCTAGACCATATTCTGGGAGGTATAGAACGACAGGTGGTGATTCTTTTATCCCTTGTAAATGTTTACCAAGTCCAAGACCGGGGAAGTACCCTTATTTTAGCATCATGTTAAGTACTGGGCGTGTTCTGGAGAATGGAATCGCCTTGGAATAGTCGTTTTCATAGTGCAGTTCTACCATCTCTACACTACTTTCCTTTTGGATTTCGAATCCATTGAAGAGGTGGTCAGCTGCCTCATGCTGAATTTCTAAGATCAGGCTAGCAGTGACTAGTTCCCCAAGTACGGGTGACTATCATGTCGTTGTGTTTAAACTTGACACACTGACGGAGAGTTGATGGTACTCCCCCTGTTTGATGTAGCCATGGGCGCCCCAGGAGAAGGTTGAAAGAAGAAGGGATGTCAATGACTTGGAATTCTGCCTTTGTAGTTATCTCTCCCACTATAACTGTTAGAGTGATCGCCCCTATAGGTGAGCGTGCAGTGCAATCAAACCCTCGCACAGTAAGAGTTGATGGTTTTAGCTCTCTTGAGGTAAGGCCAAGCGTTACCATGACTTTCTTGGGTAAGACATTTATGGCGGACCCATTGTCTACTAGGATCCTAGGGATTCGATGCCCATGAACTCTTGCGGTTATGTAGCGAGCTTCGGTGTGCCCTCCACCGTACTGTGGTAGATATAAGTCGGTAAATGTGATCACATTGCCAAATTGGATTTGGCCTACCATTTGTGTTAACTCTTTGGGAGTTATTTCTTTGGGCACTTCGACTTGGGCTAAAGCTTTAGAGATCATCATTCGATGCTTATGAGATGAGCCTAAGAGGTCCCATATGGAAATGTTGGCTTGCGTTTTCTTTAATTGCTTAAGAAGTGGATCGTCAAGCTCAGCGGGTTCGGGCTCTTTCGAAGATGATGGCTCTTCTATTCTTGGATCTTTGTTGATTATAACTCGACCAGAGCGGGTGAGTAAGTTAACATCTTCCTTTTCTTTATTATTTTTTATATCTAGTATTTGATCCCAAGACAACATGTAACAGAAAGAAACTTCATTATTAAACTTTGGAGTGCTCTCGCCTACATTTGGGACTAGGCGAGTAGTCTCCTCTTTCTTACTGACTATTTCTATTACAGTGATCCCTCCTCCCGCAGTTGGGAGAGGGCTTACCACTTGTAGATACCCCGGGGAACCACGGCTTGGCTAGAGCGGTGAATTATCCTAGGATGTCTAACTTGTTTTAGATTGTTTAGAGTCGCCACCTATGTTTTTAAAGGAACATAAGAAAAACCTAGAAATAGCCTAATTTATGTACAAAAACCAGAGATTCGGGAGAGAAGGGTTCGGGGGTTAGGTGACGGAGTGGGAAGTACTTAAACACCCACTCCGCCCCGCTTACGCGGGTCTTGCTACTATTGGTGTTCTAATATTTACATGTCCTTCAATTAATTAAATGGAAATGTGCTAACAATTGTGATGAGAAGAAAAGGGGAAATAAAGGGGAACTAAAATAGAATTGTTTTATTTATTTAATGATAAAGATTACATGTAACAAGTAATGTTAAAGAATTACATTAAGAGATGAAGAGAAATTAACATGGTGAATTAAAGTTGAGATTAAAATGTAGGGAGATAACCTTAACTAACTTCAATATGTGAAGTAGTCATGTCGGTCATGTCCCATTAATGGGGATTGCATACATTGACTAGAACATGAATAGAATAAAAAAAAAAGAAGACTTGTACCTTTAGAAAGAAGACTTCAAACTTGGACTTGAAAATGATGTTGTTGTGTAGAGATTTGTGTAGAGTTTCGTTGCGTAAAACTCTTGTTGGGAGAATTTGTGTAGGGAAAAATGATATAGAATTTGTGTAGAGAGAAAGTTCCAAGTCTAAAAAATGAGGTCCTTTTCCAAGGTAGAAGATGATGGTTTTTATAGGTAAAAAAAGAGAGGGAAATGATGGAGGGAAAAGATGATCATCCATGTGAAATGGAATTGACCAATCAAAAATAAGATAAATAAAATAATAAATAAAAGAAATAAAAGAAAATCAAATAAAATAAAAAGGAAATATTTTGTTTTAATGAAAAGGCTAGAAGTGTGGGATTGGGAGTTAATGAGAAAATGGGGGATGAATGTGGATGTAAAAAGGGTTGTTTGTGATCAAGAAAGAGATGTTTGTAAATAAGAAAAGGGAGGGAAATAAGGTGCAATCCGTTACTGCCAAAATGGGAAGCGCGCGAGTCCCGCTTTTGGGGCGAGACGCGCGCGCATCCCGTTAACAGTTCCGGAAGCGCCCGCGGCAGAGAATGACAGAATGACAGAATGACCCTAAAAGTTAACTCTGTTATGCAGTTTAGTCCAAAACTAACGGAATCAGTTAGGAACTTAACCGAAGTAACAGAAGTTAATGAAAATAAGTTAAATAAAAATACTTTGTATGCAATCGGGGTGAGAGGTCCAAGGCGGGGTGTCTACAGAGCCCCTCGGCGACGTGGATTGCGAAGCAAAACGCGTCGACGAAAGAAAGACAACCGCCGAGGACATCGACAAGAGAAAACAAAGACTCGATAAAGCAGGAATTTGAAATTACAAAGGATAGAAATGCACTCCCTGTGTGAGCGACTTTTGCTGATGGAAGAGGTATGGTGATTTTAGTGGTTCACCATGGACCAAAATTGGTGCGCGGTGCGGCATATTCTGATGCGCTGTGCGGCGGTATGGTGATTTGAGCGGTCCACCATTGACCAAAAATTGGTGCGCGGTGCGGCATATTCTGATGCGCTGTGCGGAACTTGTTGATTCTGGTGCGCTGTGCGGCACCTGGTGCTCTGTGCGGCACCTGTTGATTCTGGTACTCTGTGCGGTACCTGGTGCTCTGTGCTGCACCTGTTGATTCTGGTACTCTGTGCGGTACCTGGTGCTCTGTGCGGCACCTGTTGATTCTGGTACTCTGTGCGGCACCTGCTGATTCTGGTGCTCTGTGCCGCACCTGGTGCTCTGTGCGGCACCTGTTATGTGTATGCTTTGCAGATATATGTGCTTGTGCAAGAAGATGCATGAAGAGAGAAATTGTGCTCGTGGTGTGATGTGTGATTTGAAAGCACCTTTGTAATGAGAGAGAAGTAAGAATGTAGAAAGTGATCTTGTGTGCGGTGTGATTTTGAGGAAAGCATTGGATGTATTCATACCTTCACTTACCATTGCCGCTTGAGTGGAGATGGATTCCTGATGTCCGCGGAGGATGCTTTGATGGAGAATGTCCATTCTTTAGATGTTGATGAGAGAATGCCCTTGATGTTGGGTTGGCGAGATGGTATTCTGGATGATGGGTTGGTCGTGCCAAAAGGCTGCCTACGTATCCCTTTAAGAGAATCAGACCAGGGAGTTCAAGGATGATGGAGGGAAATGATGGAGGGAAAAGATGATCATCCATGTGAAATGGAATTGACCAATCAAAAATAAGATAAATAAAATAATAAATAAAAGAAATAAAAGAAAATCAAATAAAATAAAAAGGAAATATTTTGTTTTAATGAAAAGGCTAGAAGTGTGGGATTGGGAGTTAATGAGAAAAGTGGGGATGAATGTGGATGTAAAAAGGGTTGTTTGTGATCAAGAAAGAGATGTTTGTAAATAAGAAAAGGGAGGGAAATAAGGTGCAATCCGTTACTGCCAAAATGGGAAGCGCGCGAGTCCCGCTTTTGGGGCGAGACGCGCGCGCATCCCATTAACAGTTCCGGAAGCGCCCGCGGCAGAGAAGGACAGAATGACAGAATGACCCTAAAAGTTAACTCTGTTATGCAGTTTAGTCCAAAACTAACGGAATCAGTTAGGAACTTAACCGAAGTAACAGAAGTTAATGAAAATAAGTTAAATAAAAATACTTTGTATGCAATCGGGGTGAGAGGTCCAAGGCGGGGTCTCTACAGAGCCCCTCGGCGACGTGGATTGCGAAGCAAAACGCGTCGACGAAAGAAAGACAACCGCCGAGGACATCGACAAGAGAAAACAAAGACTCGATAAAGCAGGAATTTGAAATTATAAAGGATAGAAATGCGCTCCCTGTGTGAGCGACTTTTGCTGATGGAAGAGGTATGGTGATTTTAGTGGTTCACCATGGACCAATATTGGTGCGCGGTGCGGCATATTCTGATGCGCTGTGCGGCGGTATGGTGATTTGAGCGGTCCACCATTGACCAAAAATTGGTGCGCGGTGCGGCATATTCTGATGCGCTGTGCGGCACTTGTTGATTCTGGTGCGCTGTGCGGCACCTGGTGCTCTGTGCGGCACCTGTTGATTCTGGTACTCTGTGCGGTACCTGGTGCTCTGTGCGGCACCTGTTGATTCTGGTACTCTGTGCGGTACCTGGTGCTCTGTGCGGCACCTGTTGATTCTGGTACTCTGTGCGGCACCTGCTGATTCTGGTGCTCTGTGCGGCACCTGGTGCTCTGTGCGGCACCTGTTATGTGTATGCTTTGCAGATATATGTGCTTGTGCAAGAAGATGCATGAAGAGAGAAATTGTGCTCGTGGTGTGATGTGTGATTTGAAAGCACCTTTGTAATGAGAGAGAAGTAAGAATGTAGAAAGTGATCTTGTGTGCGGTGTGATTTTGAGGAAAGCATTGGATGTATTCATACCTTCACTTACCATTGCCGCTTGAGTGGAGATGGATTCCTGATGTCCGCGGAGGATGCTTTGATGGAGAATGTCCATTCTTTAGATGTTGATGAGAGAATGCCCTTGATGTTGGGTTGGCGAGATGGTATTCTGGATGATGGGTTGGTCGTGCCAAAAGGCTGCCTACGTATCCCTTTAAGAGAATCAGACCAGCGTAGTTCAAGGATGATGGAGAATGCTGGAGGAGAAGCTAGGAGCAAAGCAAAGTAAAGCACATACTTTTGCACATAGAAGGAGAAAGAAAAAGAAAAATCTTTTTTTTTTTTTTTTTTTTTTTTTTAGATTAGAAAGGAAAGAATATGCACACATGTGAGGAAAAGATTTTTTTTTAGTTCGTGGGTGAACCATTTTAACCATTGTGTGCTTGTGAAGCCAACCCAAGATCAAGTCATGTTCAGTCGAAGTCCGGATTGCCTCGCTTGAATTCTGTTGTCGCCGGTGTGCCCAACGAAGATTGATGTCTAGCCCCAAGAGATTTGTCGATTATGGGGCTTCAAAAGGCTTTTGATGCCGAGATGAGGGGTTGCTGATTGTAAAGCCCCTAGAATGCCTTTGATGCCAAATTTTGAGGGACTTGCATAGCTCCAAGATAAATCAGCTTTTGGCCCATTCGAGTAAACCGCCCATTGTTGTTGTAGTGAACAAGCCCCAAGAGGAGATCGCTGATGCCAAGCTTCGAGAGATTGCAAAGCCCCAAGTGTCGTGGGCTTGTAGATGGCGGGATGTGAAGACCTTTCATTGTAAGCCCCAAATTACCTCGTGATTGGCTCAGCATTGAGAACGGATGTACCGTTTGGTGGAATTCTTGATAGAGATCTCCTTCTTGCTCTTTCTGGGGAGATGAATGGCCTCATTGTGGTCGATACCCAAATGGCTGAGGGCTTATGTCAAAGGATGCAGTAATGTCTTGCGATGCCGTCGAGGTCGCGGAGGATAAGGTCTTGGCGTGATAAAGTCTCAAATGAGTATGCTTGCTTGACTCTTCTTGAGTTGAACTAATGACGGATCTTCGGATGCAACTAGTGCTGTGGCCCAACTTTATCTGAGCTGCACCTTGTGCTTTTGATCTTGGAGAAGGGGTGCTGAATTGCAGAAACATTGGGATTGGCCGTGGCATTTCCCGCTATAACCCTGTTTTGATTAGAGTTTAGCATATTGAATCTTTTTCCTTTTCTCTAAGACTTCCTTCAAAATCTCGCTGTGAGTTCTAACAAAAATCATCAACTTCATTCATAACATCGGAGTCTTCATTTAAAATCAAGAGGCCTTTGACTTGAAGTGTTGAGAGACCCTTAAGGCTTGATCGTTCTCATGGAGCCATAAGATTACTCCACATTGCACTTGCTCGAGTATTGTTGCCCAAAAGACTGTCGGTCGCGCAGCCCTAATACTGCCCTTTGCTTGAATTACTGTAATGCCGTAGCCCAAAAGATTGTAGATTGCGAAGCCCGTTGAGACCTTCGGTGCTGAATTGAGGAAGTTTCCAATGTTGCACATGACTTGGCTGGGGATACTGCTGGGGAGTTAATTTCTCTTTGCCGAGGGAGCCTTTAAGACTTGACCGTAGCCCCTAGAGTGCCATCATTGATTGCGAGAAGGGTCCACCCTTGATTGGGGAAACGAGCACGGGCACACGTGACAAGATGGCTTTTTGACATCCCTTTAGAGGGACTTTGAGGATAGTCTCACACATCTTTCTTGAGCATAGCCCCTAGGGCGTATTGATTGCCAAATGAAGCAAGAGAATCCCTTGTTCTTGAGTCACATAGCCCCTAGGGCATCACCATTTGTTGAGCAAAGCAAGAGTGACTCATCCTCGTGTGAGAGAATAAACATGAGAGGATATGGCAAGAGCTACTCCATTTCTCGGGAGCCTTTCGGCGTACTTTAGAAGCACATACTTGAAGAAGCCTTGAAAACTGAGACACATGTTGTTGCTATTTGCTGCCCAAGCCAATTGACTAGCTAGGGATTATTTGTGCAACCTCGTGCCCTTTTATGATGGGCTTGTTCTCGGATGGATCTTGGTAACCACGGGCCTTATTTTCATGAACCCAAAAATGCACACTGCTGGAGAATGATGCCGATAACTCAAGACAACCTTTGATGGTGCTATATCTTGTCGAGCCTTTTGCAATCCCAAGGTTGACTCGGTGGGGAATTGACTTGCTGAGGAGATTCAATGTAGAACTTATCTTCTTTAGAGGCCGGGGATCTCCATTTCTCTTTCCCTTCTCTCTCTCACTCTCTCATTTTTTTTTTATGACGCACCCTGTTTTTTGCCTAGACCGCCCTTTCGGGTTTTCAATCTAGCGGGCATCTCTTTTGCGTCTTCATCATTTTTTTTTTTGACTCAATTGATGAGGAAGTGTGCATTGACTCTAGCTGAGGAGATAAGACATGTGATTTTGCGGTGGAGACCTTTGTCACTAATGATGAGTGACATTGACTTGACTAGGGAAGTGTCCCTAGTATTGACATGTATTTTTATTGAATTGAATGACTCGCGAAGGCAAGTAAGTCATTAAGAGAGAAGATAAGGAAAGCCCCAATTTGATTGCAAGAAATTGGGAGTATGCAGAAAGAATAGAAGTCCATAGACTCGACAAGGAGCGCGAAATGATTCCAAATCTAAGAAAGTTGTTCAATCCTTTTGGTGATTAATTCATTGGCAAATGAATCGTACAAAGATGTCTTGACAAGTTCGAGATGAAGGCCGATCACCATAACGCGCTAGGGCTAAACATATCTTCCTTCTTGCATGAGACCGGACCCGCAGGTTGCCTACGTTCCTCCAGTGTAGAGGCTCAGGTCACCGTAGTTCTTGTGACTTCTCCATTCTTCGTGATGAATTGTTGCTTCGTCCTTCGTTGGTGGATGATGATCTTGATGTGAACTTCTTTGATTGAGGGGGATTTTTTTTTTTTTTTGTGTGCTCTAACTTTTGCCTAGGTTGATTTGAAGAGTTCAACCTAGCGAGCATTTTTTTTTTTTTTTTTTTTTTTTTTAAATCCCCCCTTTGAAACATTGCTTGATTTTTCTCCATGGTTGTTGCTTCACCCTTGATGTCTTGGCTTTGTCTTCGTCGTTGATGATGTGCCTTCGTCACAATGTTTAGCCCCTAGGCGTTCAAGTGATGGCCTTGTTCTAAAACTTGTTTAGACATTTTTTCATCATTTTGCCAAGAATTAGATTGAACAAGTTGGAAGAGTGTATGAGGACAAGAACGACTTTTTTTTATTCGATGATAAGACTCGACACTTAACATGGGACGAGAGAAACATTGATGCACACTAAAGAGGACTTTTGACTCTTTTTTTTTTTTTTTTTTTTTTTTTTTTAAATCCTATTTTCTAAGTAGAGAAAGAGAAACGAAGATTGCTGTCGTAGTCCCCATTGTTGTTGTAGTCCTCATTGTCATTGTAGTCTTCCATGTCACTACATTCTTCCATGTCATTGCTTGGAAACCCTTTGTCGTTGAAGCTTGTGTCATAGGAGGTCTCGGCCACTTCTCGGAGCAAATAATCAATTCCAACCCCCGCATCATACATGTTTGAGAAATCGGAGTGAAAAGCTCCACTAAGACGAGTGCGGTAGTCCATTTTCAAACACTTCAAGAAGATGTCCATTTGTTCCTTCTTGGAAGGCCTATCAACCATCTCGGCTAGCTTGTCATTCCAACGACAATAGAAGTCCTCAAATGATTCATTACCCATTTGCACGGTGCTCTCCAATTCCTTCTTGGTGGGGCGGAATATGGAGTTGCCTTGATATTGTGACTTGAAGGCAAGCATAGCGGCATCCCAATTGAGGCGGGTGGAAACTGGAAGACCCATATACCAATCTTTTGCGACCCCCTCGAGAGTAAGCGGGAAGCATTGTGCCATTATTTGAGGAGACAATTTCTTTGGTAGCATGGCCCAAATGTAGGAGTCGACATGGGCGTCGGGCAAGAGTTGCCATTGAACTTGTCAATATCGGGCATCTTGAATTTTTCAGGGAGAGCCTCCATTGTGTTCATGAGGAGAGAAGCTTGATGAAGATCGGTGCTTGGGCCCTTGTGCAAATTTAGCCCACTAAGCCTTTGGTCAATGTAGGACATGAGAGTGTTGACCAAAATGCTTTGGACCTTTCTTTCACTCGTGAGTCCTTTCAATTGGTCCTCGAGTTTGGATACTTCTCTTTTATGGGCCATTTCTACATGCTCGTAACGGGCTCGCCATAAATCATCCTTGCGGCGAACATCCTCGGCTAGTGTATCAATTTGCCCTTTCAATACTTTCACCATGCGGAATAATCCTTCGTTGGACACGGGAATGCCGTTGTCGTTGCCGTTTGAAGCCATTGGACCTATGGAGAGAACACGGTTGATCTTAGGATGGCCCCACAAACACCTTTTGAGTAAAATGATTTCACCCATAAACAAGGAAAGAGACTCAACCACATAGGAAAAAATGACTTTTTTTTTTTATTATTTACAAAGTCGGAAGGACATAGTCCTTTTTTTTTTTTTGGGGTTTCTAGAAAAATAGTGGAATCGTCACACTAGTATATAGACCTTCTCGCGGTCCCATATACTCATCGGATTCCACCACGCTTGTGAATCCTACATGTGTCGGGATTAAACTAAATTAATGTAGTAAATCATACATGCGGGGACGGATTTTTATTTCGTCCAAAATAACCACTTTTGGGGACGGAGTTTTATTTCGTCCATTGCAACAAATTGGCATGTATGATTTGAAGACATTAGTTTAGGGAAATCTCGGCACATGGAAACCGACTTGAGTCACGGAGTGTTAGACCCTAGACTAGAATTGTGTGGTTTGTGCTCGGCTTGAATATGAGGCTCAAAGGTCACCCCCGGCATGTAGTCATGAACTACGCCACGGGCTGAGGTTTACCGCTTCGAAAAAGCCAAGGTCGAGTGGAGCTTGAAACTTTCTAGGACGGGCCTCGACGGGTTTGGGGTTGGACTTGTGCGACTCGATAGTGAGCAGTTGATAAGAATATCTGCATGTAGTGTGAGGTCTAACATGTGACAAAACATTTTTTTTTTTTTTCAAAAGAAATAAATAAAAAAACAAATAAGCACATAATTACAACTTTCGAATCACCCGTGTGACCGATAAAAATAAACAGAAAGTAAAAGAAATTGTATGCAGGCCCGGTGCCCACACACTGTCATTCTGTTCTGTTTCTGTGCACTGTTCTGTTCCGGAAATGCGCCCAGAAGCGCGCGCATTGTGTTGCCTAAGCGGAAGGCGCGCGCGTGAGAGGAAGCAGGGCAGAGGCGCCCGCTTCTGGGTGAGAACCTGCAAATCAGTGGGTTCAAGGGATTGCCTTGACCCTTAATTAAGAAAACTTTCCCCTGCAGTAATTGTTAGCACAGAAATATGGAATTGAAGGACAAGAAAGGAGGCGGGCGATTCTGGTAATTAGGGTCGGACGCGCGCGCTTTAGGCCAAGAAGGCCAGAGGCGCGCGCTTCCCACCCTTTTTACCAGAATGCCCAGAAAACAGTAATAAGAACACCAAAAGTTAAGAACGCGAGTTTAACCCTCTAAATCGTCCCCAGCGGAGTCGCCACTGTAGATACCCCGGGAAACCACGGCTTGGCTAGAGCGGTGAATTATCCTAGGATGTCTAACTTGTTTTAGATTGTTTAGAGTCGCCACCTATGTTTTTAAAGGAACATAAGAAAAACCTAGAAATAGCCTAATTTATGTACAAAAACCAGAGATTCGGGAGAGAAGGGTTCGGGGGTTAGGTGACGGAGTGGGAAGTACTTAAACACCCACTCCGCCCCGCTTACGCGGGTCTTGCTACTATTGGTGTTCTAATATTTACATGTCCTTCAATTAATTAAATAGAAATGTGCTAACAATTGTGATGAGAAGAAAAGGGGAAATAAAGGGGAAATAAAATAGAATTGTTTTATTTATTTAATGATAAAGATTACATGTAACAAGTAATGTTAAAGAATTACATTAAGAGATGAAGAGAAATTAACATGGTGAATTAAAGTTGAGATTAAAATGTAGGGAGATAACCTTAACTAACTTCAATATGTGAAGTAGTCATGTTGGTCATGTCCCATTAATGGGGATTGCATACATTGACTAGAACATGAATAGAATAAAAAAAAGAAGACTTGTACCTTTAGAAAGAAGACTTCAAACTTGGACTTGAAAATGATGTTGTTGTGTAGAGATTTGTGTAGAGTTTCGTTGCGTAAAACTCTTGTTGGGAGAATTTGTGTAGGGAAAAATGATATAGAATTTGTGTAGAGAGAAAGTTCCAAGTCTAAAAAATGAGGTCCTTTTCCAAGGTAGAAGATGATGGTTTTTATAGGTAAAAAAGAGAGGGAAATGATGGAGGGAAAAGATGATCATCCATGTGAAATGGAATTGACCAATCAAAAATAAGATAAATAAAATAATAAATAAAAGAAATAAAAGAAAATCAAATAAAATAAAAAGGAAATATTTTGTTTTAATGAAAAGGCTAGAAGTGTGGGATTGGGAGTTAATGAGAAAAGGGGGGATGAATGTGGATGTAAAAAGGGTTGTTTGTGATCAAGAAAGAGATGTTTGTAAATAAGAAAAGGGAGGGAAATAAGGTGCAATCCGTTACTGCCAAAATGGGAAGCGCGCGAGTCCCGCTTTTGGGGCGAGACGCGCGCGCATCCCGTTAACAGTTCCGGAAGCGCCCGCGGCAGAGAAGGACAGAATGACAGAATGACCCTAAAAGTTAACTCTGTTATGCAGTTTAGTCCAAAACTAACGGAATCAGTTAGGAACTTAACCGAAGTAACAGAAGTTAATGAAAATAAGTTAAATAAAAATACTTTGTATGCAATCGGGGTGAGAGGTCCAAGGCGGGGTGTCTACATCACTACACTAGGAACCTTTAGTTTCTTAGCGTCTATGAGATCTTGGATCACATCTTTGAGGTGGTAGCAAGAGTCGGTGTCATGGCCGGTGGCCCTATGGAACTTGCAGAAAATATGATGGGCATAATTAAGAGGGAATTCCCTTGGAATCGTAGGATACCTCCTCGGTGTGATTTTACCGGCTTCCACTAGTATGTCAAATATCCTGCTTTGAGTGATGCCTTCATACTTGTGGTAGGCTCTTGGCTTTGCCTTAGCTTTGGATTCCACTTCCATTTTGTAACACTTTCTTTGAGCTTGTAGGCATGCTTGAAGTGTATCGATCTTTTTCTCGTAGTATTCCTCTTGCATGAGTAAGCCTTTTCGAAGTGCATTGACTTCCTCTCCTCGGGCTAGCAACTAATTTTGGAAAAATTTGATCTCTGTCGAAGAACTCCTTTTATGTCCGTAGTCGAGTCATGAATTCTTCTTCTATTTCTCTCTTGAAGCGTACGTATAAGACTGTATGTAGCATACACCTCAGAGAGTTGACCCACCTCCCCTTCTAATCGAGCTTTGAGTTCGTTGAGTTCTTGAGTAAACTTGGTGTTTGACAATGTGTTGGGAGTGTGGAGCTACTTTGCTGAACGGACGGACCTAGAGTGCAGAAACTGTGTCAAATCCAGGCTGGGGTCCCAACAAGTCAGCTTCTATGAAACAGGGCTGACCAACACGGCAGATTCACAGAAGAAGGAGGATGTCTCGTACGAGACAATGGATTTCTCGTACGAGGCATCCAGCCTAACAGTCAGGTTGCAGATTTTAATCCTATTGGTCGGACGGAATTCAATCCATTTTAAGAGGTTACTACTCTAGTTCATCCTGGAACAGTGGATTCTGTCACCTTAGAATATGAGCCCCTTGTTTTTGACCTGTCTTGCACTCTCCCAAACGGACAATTCGGGCAAGGGTCCCATATTCTCATCGGAATCCACCATTCAATTAACAAAACCTAAGTGATTTCGTAGTTGTTTTTCACTTTATTAAACAACGCATTGAAGCAATCAAACCTTGTGAATTTTAAGGGACAACTGAAAGGGACATGTTGAATGGTGTGGTCGAAACTAAGCCAAAATGGCATCCACAATCCCGCACAGAATAGTGAAAGTAGGAAAACACAAACTCGGATTTCCGTAGAAAGGTTCTCCATTCTTTCAAAATCCTTTGTTCAACATTTTACCGAAGGGACATTCGTCATATTCACAAGGGAGAATTATAGATTATAAAGATGCGTTATCTTGGGCAAAGATTAAAACAACCCTAAGAATCGAACTGACTGGTCTCGAGGAGTGTCTTATTAACTAGTATGTATGCATGAGGTTGATGCAAGGCTTACGGCTAAGTCTCCCCATGAACACAGTTTAGGAGCGTGTCACGGAGTGGGTACACCATGTTTGGAGAGACCGGCAAGGGCCATTCATTAGAATGGGGGTGCTGACCGACACCCGTCCTCCGATTGGGACCCGGGTTTATAGGGTATGTAGTGCAACTATTCTACATGTGTGCACATGTGTGAGAGTCAAGATCTATGTGAGAAAGAGAAAATAGAGAGTTTTGTTTTTAGAGTAAAACAAAAACATGTAATGACCGGGCTAAGTGGCTGCCTACATTTCCCTCTCGTGGAGGAACTCAGGCCGTCGTAGTTCACACATAAAGGCAAACATAAGTAAAGTAGAGAATAAAAACATTTAGCAAGTACTCCTGCAAAACAAAGGTTAGCCTTAAGATATATGGGGAGTTTCTTCGTCGTTAGGGAGGTCCTAAGACTCAGAAACAGAGGGGGGAGCAGATCTGAAACCCTGTGTACGTGTTTGAACCAAACAAAAATTCCTTTTTCAAACCAGAGAATCAGATCAGTCGGGCAGAACTGAGATGTCTCGTACGAGACAAGTGATGCCTCGTACGAGGCATCTCAGTTGGGGAACAGATTATGGTACAGAAAGTAAAATTTTGAAAATGATGATTTTTTTCGACGCAAGTCTAACCCACTTACTGTGTTACTTCCCCAGCAGAGTCGCCACTGTTTGCGTGCGAGGTTTCGAGGCGGGGTTTTCGTCCTTCGATTTACCTTTTTATTGATTTGAGAGTCGCCACCATGTTGTTGTCGGAACACGGACCGAGATGTCTGGATTTGGGGGTTAAGTTATGAATTGGGAAGGTCAAGGAGCACCCAATTCACCCAATCTAGGATTGGTCTTGCTAAGAAATCATCATCATTGTTTCAAAATTATGCATTCATGTACCAAAGGAAACGAACAAATAAATAATTACTTATTTATTTGGAATGTTGGATCATGTGCTTCGAGACCATATCCATGGGTTGGAGAGGCTCTAGGATGACCATTTAATGGAATCACACTACTTCAAAGACAAAGAAGAAGATGAGAAGATAGTGAAAGCGAGGAGTTTTACCCAAGTGTTCTTCGAGAATCCTATGGATGGCCTTGACTAAAGGCCTTCAATTTTGTGGGTGAGGAAGAGAGGCTGATTATAAGGACCTTCTGATCAGTTCACCACTATCTGTTAACAGCAAATAGTAATTCGAAGAAGAATACCTATCAGGAGATCCACGCAATCTGCTAGATCTGCGCAGCGGAATATCCGGTCCTGGAGTATGTGGTTCATCTTTAGTGACCCCCTGATCTTGGTCATCATGAACCGTCCTGCCCCCACCCGAGTCTGGAATATCTACCTCAATAATCTCTGGTTCCGAACTAATCCTATCAGATGCTCCCTTTATGTCCTTGTACAAGACCTGCTCATTGAATATAACATCCCGACTATGAATAACCTTATGATTTTGGTCATCCCAAAACTTATACCCGAAGTCATCCCCGCCATAACCAATGAACGTACATTTTACAAACTTAGCATCTAATTTAGTTCTATCAGCAGAGTCTATATGAACATATGAAACGCAGCCAAATATGCGAAGAAAGGACAAATTTACCTGCTTACCACTCCATGCTTCCTCTGGAATTTCATTCCCCAATGGTACCGAAGGTCCTTTATTGATCAAGAAAGCCACCATATCAACTGCATATGCCCAGAACGTCTTCAGAAGTCCACACTTCAACCTCATACTTCTAGCCCGCTTGTTCAATGTCATGTTCATCCTCTCTGCAACCCCGTTGTGTTGAGGTGTGCCCTTTGGTGTCTTCACCATACGAATGCCATTCGCTGAACAATATTCCTTGAACTCCCCGAGCTCATACTCCCCACCATTGTCAGACCTCAAGCTTTTGAGCTTAAGTCTCGTCTGATTCTCCACCAAGGCCTTCCATTTCTTAAACACCTCGAATGCCTCATCTTTGTGTTTCAAGAAATAAACCCAGACCTTCCTTGTCGAATCATCAATAAATGACATGTAATATGACGCACCACCTAGAGAAGTTACCGGGGCCGGCCCCTACAAATCTGTGTGAATCAATTCCAACTTTGCTTCCTCAAAGCCCTACCTGTCCTCGAGAAGTTGCTTCTCGTCTGTTTGTCAAACACACAATCTTCACAGATCCCCACGTTTACTATTTTCAAACCCAGTAGTAATCCCTTTGAACAAAGTACTTTCATCCCCTTCTCACTCATGTGACCCAATCGAGAGTGCCACAAATCTGTATCACCCTTGGCTGACGCCACCGCGATACTATCCTTGGTGTTATTTGCCAAATACAATGTCCCCTCCTTATTACCCCGAGCGATCTCAGAATCCTCCTTAGTAATAACCCAGTTCCTGCAGCCAAAAGTTACCTTGTAACCTTCTTCATCAAGCTGCCCAACTGATAGCAGGTTCTTTTCAAACCCGGAATGTGTCTGACCCCATGTAGATGTAAGAGCTTCCCATCCGATGCTCCTATTCTGACATCCCCCTTCCCCTTGATTTCCAAAGTCTCTCCATCCGCCAGATAGACCTTTCCGAAATCACCAGAAGTATAATTTTCCATCTCCTTTGCATACCCGCATGAGTGGAATGATGCCCCCGAATCCAGCACCAATAATTCTATCGCACTACTAACACTTAGAACCAGTACATCTTCACCCCCAGTTACCACATTCGCTGATTTATCCCCTCGCATGGGACAATCCCTCTTGTAGTATCCTAACTCCTTACAATGATAGCACTGAACCGATCCCTTGGCTACCCTTGGTGCATTCTTGTTCTCCCTAGGCCTGTACTCACCACCTCCTACATTTTCCCTTGATTCAGCTCTCCCCTTTTTGCTATTACCCAGCTTTCCCCTGCTAGTTGTAGCAAAAGCCAATCCCGAAGTAGATGGTGTCCCCAACTTCTTCATACGATTTTCCTCGCCTAAAAGAAAGTCCTTAACATCATCATACTTCAATTTATTCTTACCTGCTGAAGCATTTAACGCTGTCACCGTTCCGCTCTAACTCCCTGGTAAGGATGCTAGCAATTGACAAGCATGAACCTCATCCCCAAAGGTAATATCCAATGCCGCCAATGAGTCTACAACATCCATAAACTCATCGATGTGTTTGGCTATGGATCCTCCCTCTTGCATCTTGAGATTACCCATCTTGCGTATCAAATCAACCTTATTTGCAGCAGATGGAGTTTCAAATCTCTCAGTAAAATAATCCAATAGCTCCTTGGTGGTTTTCGCCTTCTTGGTGGTCTTCGCGATCCACTTTGACAAAGTAGATCGAACCACCCCTAGGGCTTTTCGATCCATAAGATCCCAATCTTCCTGTTTTTCGCTTTCTGGATTGACTCCTGTTAGAGGCTTATAGAGATCTTTGGTGTACAAGAGATCCTCTATTTGCATCCTCCAAAACGCATAGTCAGACCCATCGAATTTCTCCACCGCTTGTTTATCTTTGCCCATTCTTGATTGCTTGATAAACCCGGATCGTTAAACCGGAGCTCTAGATAACAGTTGTTGTGGAATAAGCCCTCCCAACACCCAAGCAAATCGCAAGAAATCACCGCACCACAAACAAGCACAAGAAATAATAAAGCAAAGCAAAAGACAAAAGAACACAAGAAATTGTTTACCCAGTTCGTCAATATATTTGACTACGTCTGGGGGCACTACCAAGCCAGGATCTTGCACTATAATATGTTAAATCTGAGTTACAATGAGTATGGGGGCGGAACATTGCTTAAATATATGACTTAGAATAAGACCTAAACCTAAACATATGAGAAAACCCGAAAAAACTGCTATTCCCCGAATTCAGGTCGCGGCACCTGGCGCCCGCCTGGTACCATCCAAGCGCCCGCCTGAATTAGATTTCCGGAATCACAAACTTTCTGCCAACATCAGGCGCCCGCCTGGTACAGGCCAGGCGCCCGCTTGCTCTGCGCCAGATTTTCTCCCCTTTGTTTCCTTTATGATCTCTATTCCAACAGTAGACATGCTCAAAATAGAACCGGATCCGCCAGCCCAAAGGGTCAAACCGTAATCAGAACCATGAAGAACCGTACCCGTGGTGTAACCATATTCGGTGAATACACAATTTGATTACGGACTGGTGCCTACTTGTGAATTGGCGGTGTGGCACCGCTGGTTCCAATAGCTACATTTCGAATTCTGCGTGTTTGTTACCATGTATAGCCGATAGATAACAGCTCATATTTGACTACTTCTTACCCTTTTTTTGCAAGTTTTAAGGCATTAAAAAAAATCAACAGCTCAACTATAATTAGCAATCCCCTCCTTCAACTATTATTCCACACAAACTCTCTTAACTCTCTTAACTTTCTCTTAACTTTCACTAACGAAATCATTCACTTTATCCGATTATCTTGCTCAAATCATCATCCATTCATCCAACTTCCATCCTTCATATTTTCATAATTTCCTTATTTTTCATCAGGTTCATATATGTTTACCAAATATGGTTTTTCTAAAGAGGAAAGGGTAAGCAAACATCCATCCTCCAAGTTTTCTTCTGACGATGAAATGTTTGAGGATTCAACAGAAAGGGATTGATCAAGGTAAGTTGAATGTACTCTCCAGTGGCAAATCTAGGATTTATGCTGAGGGGGTCAGATTTTTACCGAACGAAACCGCCAAAATTGACGGGAGTTGAGACTTGCTTGACTAGATGGCGGAACTCATTAAGACGGATGAAAAATTCGGCCTTTCACATTAATTAATGCTAAACCCATGGGTAAAAATTGTAAAATTAAGTATTTTAATCAAGAATAGTTCCTAATTAAGTATTTCGTTCTTGCGCACAATCTCTCTGTATATTCCATCCCTATTAACTGAATCAGCGCGCTAGTCACTTGAATTCTACATTGAAAGGTAACATGGAGAGGACCGTCTATTACTCCTCAGTACCTAAATGAATGTTCATTTTCAAAAAAAATTGTCTCAAAATAAATGTCTTTAAGAAACAAACTTAGTCAGTAAATGTTTTTTTACCATTTTTTTTCACTAGTCTTTTTAAACTTGCAAAAACCAAATGTTTCGAAAGTGGATTAAAAGAGTATATATGAACTTTACCACAAAATTGTACAAAAAATAGAAATTTTCAGATTATCCTTGAAATTAAAATTTGAACAATATAAGATGGATGGAGTATAACTTTGAAATCAAATTCATTTGAATGCTTACTTAAACCCTAGTACCCCAGTTTTATAACCGTCAAATTGAATTTCCAAACTAATCTTGTCTCATTTTAACTGAAATATTCTAAAAAAAAATAAAAATTTAAAGCATAACAACTACTCTCTTTGTCCCGTTTTAAGATTTTTACTCTCCTTTTTAGTAGGGGTGAGCAAAAAAAAATTGGAACCGGACCGGACCAAAGGAACCGGACCAGACCAGCTAAAACTGGACCAGACCAGCACATATAGTTTGGTTTCGGTTCCAAAATATTATAGAACCAGTATATTGGTTCGGTCCTGGTTCTTGGTAAAATGAATTCCGGTTAGAACCGGACCAGACCAGTTGTGCATATATATAGTATATATATTTATTTTATACTATGTATTATTATATTGTTAATAAAATTTATACTTATTTTTGTATTTTAATTTTTTAAAGATCCATTTAAATAGCTTAATAAAAAAAGACTCATTTAATTGTTTGTAACTTCGTACAGATTTCTAGCCCCAAGGTCCCAAATCGCCAAAGCCAAGTCCTAGACTCCTTATCCTTATTCAGTTATTTTCACTTTTCACTTTTATTTTTCATAATTCATATCCACTTTTCAGTTTACATAAAAAGTGAAATCTTAGTATTAAACTCTTCAACTAAGCCGCCGCTCTCCTTCCCAAGTATTGGTTTATTTGAAAACAAATAAACTTCAAATGATTAGAACCGGACTAGACCAGACCAGTAGAACCAGAACCAGTGTATTGGTTCTCACAAGTATTGGTTTGGTTCCGGTTCTAATTTTTTATAGAACCAGAGTATTGGTTCCGGTTCTGGTTCTGTGATTTTTTGCTAAAAAATGGACCAGACCGGACCATGATCACCCCTACTTTTTAGTTTGTCTCAATTTAAAATTTTTATTTTACTTTATTACTTAAAATGGACAATATGGCCCACTTGTCATACTCACAGCATTTACTTTTTCTTAATCCACGTGCAAAGTCAAAGTAAGAATCTTAAATCGGGACGTGGGGAGATTATTTAATTCCAACCAAAATGACAATCACAATCCATTAAAATATTAAAGTTGCAGGAGGTAATGTTAGTACTCACTCCGTCTCAAAATAAATACTTAAATTTTATCAATATTTAATTTTGATCAAGAACAAATTTGAACAAAATTAAATTATTTATTTTGAAACGATGGGGCGGAGGGAGTACAACCTAACATCAACAGGGTCACCTACTGAGATTAACTCTTAACCGCACTGATCTAATGGCCATAAATCAACAATAATTTTCCTATTGAATTTCAGTCGTTGGATTATTGATCCTTCACTTTAATCCGACGGCTCTTGGTGAGCAGTTTCCACAGATCTTTTCCTTGGTCGTTGCCTGTCGCTCCTCTCCCCACCTGAAACGACACAGGGCTAACGTCTCTCTCTTCCTCTCCAGCGACTTGAACCCTCCTTAGGCAATCACCGGCCGACCATTCGTGCCGGCTGCAGCAAGGTTCGGTATTGCTTAGTCATCCATCGTTTGGTTCCCCTTCCGATCAGAAAATGACAGGCTTATCCATCAATTTTTTTGTCAATGTCACGACCCGAAATATAGGCTCTATTTTATTAAGTAATAAATAATTATAATTTATTTATTTGCTTATTTATTTATTTAAATAATTATGTGTGCAATTTATGTGTTATAATAATTGCCTAGCATTTATTTGGGTCATTTGTGCTAGTGTAGAAATGTTGAGTCTTAATTGTTAGTGGGGAGTATTGTGTTAATAGATGGGAGGGGGTCTAGTTGTAACTTTTTAAAATAATTCCCCTACTCCCTCTCTTCTCCCCCTCACCTCCCTCACTCTCTCCATCCCATCTCCAGCAAACTCTCTCCCTCTCTCTAAGTTTTGGGTAAGTTTTCTTCCTTTACTTCTCTCTTCATTTTCTCCACCTTCCTCTTGTAATCTCTCATTTCTTAAAACGTGAACCTTGTTTAGATCGTCGATAGGATCGCGTAGAACCAAAAAGAATCAAATTCCGTCAACTTTCATTATTTTCAAGTAAGTTACTTTTCACCCATTTTCATGCTAAAATGTTCATATCATGTTTAGATAATGTTTGATGTGTTATATTTGAAGTTTGGTTGGGTTTTGAATTTGTTTGGAATTTATTTGAGTTTTTGGTTAAAAATGGTGAATTGATGAATGTTGGGTTTGATTCTTGGTTTTGGGTTGATAAATGGTATATTTGGATTCCCATTCTAGTTATAAGTGGTTTTGGTACATTTTAGAACTTGTAGAAGGAGTTGATTTTAAGTATTTGGTGTTTTGGGAGAATTTGGGTCGAAATTTGTAAAACCCAGCTCTGTTTCCCGACCTTGAACGCAGACCAGGTGCCCGCCCGCCTTGACCCGAGCGCCCGCCTGCACCCCCTTTTCCAGCGACCCAAACCTTCTGTTGAAACAGGCGCCCGCCTGCCCCTGCCCGAGCGCCCGCCCGCCCGCCTGTTTGGGAATTTTGCCCTTTTGTTGGTTTATGACTTAGGGCTTAACTAGTGGAGGTTTAATTCTTCTAAGTAACTTAAGATAACACCGTGGAACACTTATTTAAGTGGAGTTGATTCTTATATGAATAAATATGATATGGAATTCGATTAAGTATCATTTTGGGAATGTGGTTCATCCTTGTTGTGCGGTTTATATTGGTTTACCTTTGTGGTGATTTAATTGGATTGGTTCCCTACTTTGGAACCTTAAGTTGTTTATTTAAGCTAGTATTTATTACTTAGCATTTATTTGAAAGTCCAGCTGGTATTTTGTGTGTGTTTGGGCGATGCGAAACATTATGATGGCACGGCCAAGTCCATTGTGATGTTGACCATTGTTTTGCCCCCTTATTACCCTCCTCCAGATTGGCCTTGGATGTGAGAAGAGCTAGCTCCCTTATGTGCATTTTAGCTTTACTTGGAGCATGACTTTGTGGCATGTCTCACGTCCTTTGTGACACTTCATTTGGTTATTGGTTCCGGTACCGGGGTTTTCTCTTCGGCTTTCATGCTATTATGAAGATGATGATTTGTTGATTATTGAAGCTGCGCAGCGATCCTTTATTTGGATGTTCCGGTTTGGAAAACCTTGGCTATATCCTTTGTTATGTGTTTATTTCCGCTGCTATCTGTTATGTGATAAATGCTACGTGCTATGTGATATTTATTATTGCTTATTTCTTCTTGCATCATAGCATGTCATGTAGTTGCATTAGTAACTTATTGAGATTTATCTCACCCCCTTTTTCTTTTATCCTTGTTTTTCCTTAACCCCCCCCCCAGGTGCTAAGGATTAGTCTCGCTGATCACGAGAAAAGAGGACGTCGAGTGTGGATACATTCTTTTGGGGAAGGTTGTTATAAGTTGGTTTACATTATGTAAATGTGTAACCATTTTGGGATAGTTGTACCAAACAATGACGTCACTAAGAATTGTATGTTTGTATTTTGTTGGGCATAAACTTGTGGAAGTTTATGATAGTTGTATTTGGTTTTTATCAAACTTGGTTTTGTAAAACTTTGAATCATTACCTTTTGGTATTAAATGAAATTTTTAACTTCGGTATTTCACAGTTTTGGTTTTAAGTCGACGTCCAGCTCGCGGTCTCGGGCCCGCGGGGTCCGGGGTCGCGACAGTTGGTATCATAGCTATGGCATTGGCTCTAAGTATAAGTCTGGGTGGATTAGTATGACCTAGGTGGGTAGTAGTGTGCGGAGTGATTATCGGTTGATGTCTTATGCAGGTAATTACTCGAAATGTCTGGAAGAAGAAACAGAGGAGGTACTAGTGGGGCACAGAATCAGAATGACACAAGGGAAGAAGCACGTGCCATGTTTCAAGGCATGTTCGAGGCGGCCATGAAGGCCATACATGATCAAGGTTCGAGGGTAGAACAAGCACCACCCCACTATGGATTAGAGCAATTTCTGAAGTTGAAACCGGTTGAATTCGATGGGGAACCCGATGTTCGGAAAGCTGAGTTGTGGATTGAGTCGATGGAGAAGATTTATGATGTGTTTGGGTGTTCGGATGAGGACAAGGTCCGGTTCGCGGCTTACAAACTTGTGGGAGCCGCCGAGCATTGGTGGAAAGGTATTAAAGCTACTTGGGATGATACTCACACGGTGTATGCGTGGGAGTTGTTTGTGCGCAAATTCAAGGAGCATTTCATTCCGGTTGTTGATCAAAACCGAAAGGAGATCGAGCTACTCAACCTGGAGCAAGGTGTGTTGTCTATAGCACAATACTCGGCTAAGTTCATAGAATTAGCCCGGTATTGCGACTATTTGGTGAGGACCGAGGAGCAAAAGGCTATGAGATTCATTCGGGGATTGAAGACCTCCATCCGTACTCAACTTATTACTCAACGGATTGTGACATTCTAAGATGCGGTGGACCGAGCCTACTTAATAGAGCAAGATATTGGGGAGCATAAAAGGAAGACCGAGGTAGCTAACCCGAGTAAGCAAGGAGCTCAAGGCAAGCCACAACACCGTTCCGATAATCGAGGTAACTTTGGGGGACAATCTCAGTCCCGAGGGAAACCGATCCCAAGGAACCCGGGTACCACTTCCGGGAACCAAGGGAGCCAAATTATGAGGCTTTGTTCGTATTGTCAAAGGGAAGGTTATTCTGAGGACCGGTGTTGGAAGAAGCAAGGAATGTGCACAAAATGTGGACAAATGGGTCACTTTGTAAAAGATTGTCCAAGAGGTAGAGGACAAGCATCCGGGTCAGGAGTTGGTATTAATCAAGGTCAGAAAAGGGATGCCGCTGGGAAGCCCAAAGTCCAAGGAAGGGTATTTGTCATGAATCAACAACAAGCTACCGATGATCCATCCGTTATTGGAGGTATTATTTCTGTGTCTAATGTGAGCGCACGAGCGTTAGTAGATCCAGGATCATCTCATTCATACATTTCTGTGCAATTTGCTTCCATGTTAAATGCTGTATTCGAATCTTTACCGTACGTGCTAGAGGTGTCGACCCCTATAGGAGAATGCTTGATTTCTGATCGAGTCTTTCGTGCTTGTGATGTGGTTATTTGTGGTCGTGTCCTTTGTGCAGATTTGGTGGTTCTTCCTATCCAAGACTTTGATGTCATATTGGGTATGGATTGGTTGAGCAAGTTTCATGCTTCTGTGGATTGCCGTAAGAAAACTGTTACTTTTTCTATTCCCGATGTGCCTAAATTTGTGTTTGAGGCTAGTCCTCTGAGTAGGAAGGTTCGCTTAATTTCTTTTATGAAAGCGAGAAAATTGTTGCATAGTGGTTGTGAGGGGTATTTGGCTAGTGTTCTTGATACTAGGAAAGAATCCCCTAGTTTGGATAGTGTTCGGGTAGTTTGGGAATTTCCCGATGTTTTCTCTACCGAGTATAATATGCCTCCCGATCGTGAGATTGAGTTTTGTGTAGACCTTTTGCCGGGTACGGCTCCGATTTCGAAAGCACCTTATAGGTTAGCTCCCACAGAATGGAAGGAATTAAAGGTTCAGTTGCAAGAGTTACTTGATCGAGGGTTTATCCGCCCTAGTGTTTCCCCATGGGGAGCACCGGTTTTGTTCGTGCGGAAGAAAGATGGTTCGTTGAGATTGTGTATAGATTACAGAAAGTTGAATCAGGTTACGGTGAAGAATAAGTATCCTCTACCCCATATTGACGATTTGTTTGATCAGCTTCAAGGGTCCGTGGTTTTCTCTAAACTTGATTTGAGGAGTGGGTACCATCAGTTGAAGGTTCGATCGGAGGATATTCCGAAGACTGCTTTTCGCACTCGGTATGGTCATTATGAGTTCTTGGTTATGCCGTTTGGGTTGACTAACGCGCCGGCCGTGTTTATGGATTTGATGAACCGGATTTTCCATCCTTATCTTGATTCGTTCGTGGTGGTCTTTATTGATGATATTCTTGTTTATTTGAAATCTCGGGAGGAGCACGAGCAGCACTTGAGGATAGTTTTATCCGTTCTTGCGAGGGAGAAATTATTTGCGAAGTTTAGCAAATGCGAATTTTGGCTTGAGAAGGTGTCATTTCTGGGTCATGTTATTTTGAAAGATGGGATTTCTGTGGATCCTTCAAAGATAGAGGCAATAGTGGATTGGAAGAGACCCGAATCAGTGACAGAGATTAGAAGCTTTCTTGGTTTAGCCGGTTATTACAGAAGATTTATTGAGGGGTTCTCGAGGATTGCTACTCCGATGACTCAGTTGACCCGGAAGAATGTTCCGTTTGTGTGGACCGAGAAATGTGACAAGGGTTTCGAGGAATTGAAGAAGAGGTTGACTACCACACCGATCTTGACTTTGCCTAATGGGAGCGATGGCCTAGTGATTTATAGTGATGCTTCGAAAGAGGGTTTGGGTTGTGTGTTGATGCAGAATGGGAAAGTGATTGCTTATGCTTCGAGGAAGTTGACCCCTAGTGAACAGAATTACCCGACTCATGATATGGAGTTAGCGGCTATTGTCTTTGCGTTGCACAAGTGGAAACACTACCTTTATGGGGCGAAGTTTGAGATTTTTACCGATCACAAGAGTTTGAAGTACCTATTCTCCCAGAAAGAGTTGAACAACCGACAGCGCCGATGGATGGAATTGTTGAAGGATTATGATTGTTCGATTTCCTATCATCCGGGGAAGGCGAATGTGGTAGCCGATGCGATTAGTAGAAAATCTTATGTGGCTTCGATGATGGTTCGAGAGTGGAAAATGCTTGAGGATGTTCGAGATTGGTCTCCTCGTGAATCGAGACATGGGGCTATTTTTGCGAATATTAGGGTATCTCCGACCCTAATTTAGAGGATAAAGGAAGCTCAGAAAGAAGATCCCGAGTTGGTGAAGATAATGGGTAAATTGAAGGAAAAGAACTTCGAGGATTTTTCTATTAGCCCGGTGGGAGTGTTGACTTTCCGTGGAAGATTGTGTGTTCCGGATGTTGATGGAATTAAACAGAGGGTTCTTGATGAGGGTCACAAATCGAGATATACTATTCATCCGGGTAGTACGAAGATGTATCAGGATTTGAAGCAACAATTTTGGTGGATAAATATGAAGAGGGAAATAGCGGATTATGTATCGAGGTGTCTAACTTGTCAGCAGGTCAAAGCCGAGCATCAGAGACCCGCGGGATTACTTCAGCCGTTAGAGATTCCCGAGTGGAAATGGGAGCATGTGACTATGGATTTCGTTACGGGACTACCTCGTACCCGTAGGAAGTATGACATTGTTTGGGTAATAGTGGATAGATTGACCAAGAGTGCCCATTTCTTGCCTATTGACATCAGGTATTCGATAGAGAAGCTTGCGACCCTTTATGTCGATGAGATCGTTAGATTGCATGGGGTTCCGGTTAGCATTGTGTCAGATCGAGACCCAAGGTTTACTTCTAGGTTCTGGAAGGCGTTTCAAGAAGCTTTGGGTACAGATTTTGCGATTCAGTACAGCTTTTCATCCTCAGACCGATGGTCAATCCGAGAGGACTATTCAGATTTTGGAGGATATGTTGCGAGCTTGTGCGATAGACTTTTCTGATTCTTGGGATTCGGACCTACTGTTAGTGGAGTTCTCTTACAACAACAGTTATCAGGCTAGTATCGAGATGGCACCGTTTGAGGCCTTGTATGGAAGGAAATGTAGATCGCCTATTTGTTGGGATGAGGTTGGTGAAGCGAAGATTGTGGGTATTGATTTGCTTCGGGATTCGGTTGAGAAAGTTAAAGTTATCCGGGATAGATTGAAGACAGCCCAGAGTCGACATAAGAGCTACGCAGACAACCGAAGGCGAGATTTTAGTTTTCAGATTGGTGATTTGGTGTTCTTGAAAGTATCTCCAAAGGTGGGTATTCGTAGGTTTGGAAAGAAAGGCAAATTGGCTCCAAGGTTTATTGGCCCGTTTGAGATTTTGGGAAAGGTTGGACTTCTAGCGTATCGTCTCACGTTACCGCCATCTTTAGACCGGTTGCACAACGTCTTTCACGTTTCTATGCTTCGGAAGTACGTTCATGATCCGTCTCACGTGTTACCGAGGATCCGGAGGATATTGAGCCCGATATGTCTTATGAGGAACGACCGGTTCGGATCCTAGATTCTAAGGTCCAAGAGTTGAGGAGCAAGAGCATCGCGTTGGTTCGAGTTCTTTGGAGGAATCATAACATCGAGGAGTCGACGTGGGAGCTCCGAGGTGAGATCGAGAGGAAATTTCCGTGGCTTTTTGTTTAAGGTGAGTCTCGTTAAAATTCGGGTCGAATTTTCTTTAAGGGGGAGTGAATGTCACGACCCGAAATATACGCTCTATTTTATTAAGTAATAAATAATTATTATTTATTTATTTGCTTATTTATTTATTTAAATAATTATGTGTGCAATTTATGTGTTATAATAATTGCCTAGCATTTATTTGGGTCATTTGTGCTAGTGTAGAAATGTTGAGTCTTAATTGTTAGTGGGGAGTATTGTGTTAGTAGATGGGAGGGGGTCTAATTGTAACTTTTTAAAATAATTCCCCTACTCCCTCTCTTCTCCCCCTCACCTCCCTCACTCTCTCCATCCCATCTCCAGCAAACTCTCTCCCTCTCTCTAAGTTTTGGGTAAGTTTTCTTCCTTTACTTCTCTCTTCATTTTCTCCACCTTCCTCTTGTAATCTCTCATTTCTTAAAACGTGAACCTTGTTTAGATCGTCGATAGGATCGCGTAGAACCAAAAAGAATCAAATTCCGTCAACTTTCATTATTTTCAAGTAAGTTAATTTTCCCCCATTTTCATGCTAAAATGTTCATATCATGTTTAGATAATGTTTGATGTGTTATATTTGAAGTTTGGTTGGGTTTTGATTTGTTTGGAATTTATTTGAGTTTTGGGTTAAAAATGGTGAATTGATAAATGTTGGGTTTGATTCTTGGTTTTGGGTTGATAAATGGTATATTTGGATTCCCATTCTAGTTATAAGTGGTTTTGGTACATTTTAGAACTTGTAGAAGAAGTTGATTTTAAGTATTTGGTGTTTTGGGAGAATTGGGTCGAAATTTGTAAAACCCAGCTCTGTTTCCCGACCTTGAACGCAGACCAGGCGCCCGCCCGCTTGACCCGAGCGCCCGCCTGTACCTCCTTTTCCAGCGACCCAAACCTTCTGTTGAAACAGGCGCCCGCGCCCCTGCCCGAGCGCCCGCCCGCCCGCCCCGTGTTGGGAATTTTGCCCTTTTGTTGGTTTATGACTTAGGGCTTAACTAGTGGAGGTTTAATTCTTCTAAGTAACTTAAGATAACACCGTGGAACACTTATTTAAGTGGAGTTGATTCTTATATGAATAAATATGATATGGAATTCGATTAAGTATCATTTTGGGAATGTGGTTCATCCTTGTTGTGCGGTTTATATTGGTTTACCTTTGTGGTGATTTAATTGGATTGGTTCCCTACTTTGGAACCTTAAGTTGTTTATTTAAGCTAGTATTTATTACTTAGCATTTATTTGAAGTCCAGCTGGTATTTTGTGTGTTTGGGCGATGCGAAACATTATGATGGCACGGCCAAGTCCATTGTGATGTTGACCATTGTTTTGCCCCCTTATTACCCTCCTCCAGATTAGCCTTGGATGTGAGAAGAGCTAGCTCCCTTGTGTGCATTTTAGCTTTACTTGGAGCATGACTTTGTGGCATGTCTCCCGTCCTTTGTGACACTTCATTTGGTTATTGGTTCCGGTACCGGGGTTTCTCTTCGGCTTTCACGCTATTATGAAGATGATGATTTGTTGATTATTGAAGCTGCGCAGCGATCCTTTATTTGGATGTTCCGGTTTGGAAAACCTTGGCTATATCCTTTGTTATGTGTTTATTTCCGCTGCTATCTGTTATGTGATAAATGCTACGTGCTATGTGATATTTATTATTGCTTATTTCTTCTTGCATCATAGCATGTCATGTAGTTGCATTAGTAACTTATTGAGATTTATCTCACCCCCTTTTTTTTTATCCTTGTTTTTCCTTAACCCCCCCCCCCCCCCAGGTGCTAAGGATTAGTCTCGCTGATCACGAGAAAAAAAGAGGACGTCGAGTGTGGATACATTCTTTTGGGGAAGGTTGTTATAAGTTGGTTTACATTATGTAAATGTGTAACCATTTTGGGATAGTTGTACCAAACAATGACGTCACTAAGAATTGTATGTTTGTATTTGTGGGCATAAACTTGTGGAAGTTTATGATAGTTGTATTTGGTTTTTATCAAACTTGGTTTTGTAAAACTTTGAATCATTACCTTTTGGTATTAAATGAAATTTTTAACTTCGGTATTTCACAGTTTTGGTTTTAAGTCGACGTCCAGCTCGCGGTCTCGGGCCCGCGGGGTCCGGGGTCGCGACAGTCAAAGTTTGAGATTAATCCCTCAAGGTTAGTTTTCCATCCCATAGTTGATTTTTCCAGTTTTGATTGTTCGGTTCCCTCTTATGTTTCTGGTCTATCTCTGTTTGAGTTCATCTTTTGTAATCCCTAATTTCTGCAATACATTATCATGGTTTCCTCATCTGATCATCATGTTTTTTTCTAACTTCTTGAGTCCTTTTTCAATTTTCGTGTTCTTCGTGTTATCCTGAATTTTGTCATGGGTATGTAATATTGATTGATTAATTGACTGATGTTTTCGACTGTGTTGTGTTTCCCTAAGTTTTTTGAATCCTTTTTTTTTAGAGTTGGCGTTAAGGTTCTTGAAGGGACACCATTGGGGGCAAATCTTTCATGGAGTACGTATCCACGATGCGCTTTTGCTCCCTCCTAACCTCCGCTAAGATAATTTTGCTAATCTATTGTCAGGCACAGCTGCACTTCTTTCTGCTGCTCTCCCAATTTTAGTTTGATCCTTGCTCTTCCTTTTCTTCTCACCAAAATTTGGTTTTTCATTTCATTTACTGCTATTTTGTTTATTGAATTTCTGCATTTTAGATTAGGGCGAATTTCTGCATTTTAGATTATGGATTTCACTTACCATTTTCATTTATAACCCAACCTGTTTTTTTATTCATTTTGTGCAGGTAATTGACGAAAAAAGACTGATGTTATGTTGATGTAAGTTATTCATTATCCTGATAATATCTTTGTGCTACTGAACTAATCTTACTTAAATTCATTTCAAGATGAATCATATCTTGAAGTAGCTAAATACGAAGAGCATTGTTGCCTATCTGATTGCATTTTGAGACAAAAAGAAATCCATTTGTTGGCATGCATTATCACCAATTGATATCAATTATGTAAGCACCTTTTGCTTTTAAAGAAATTTGATATGCATCTGCTAAAATCTACGGCAGTTTGTGTTATTGGTTCTTGAACCGTATTCTGTTGGCTGTACTTAAAGTTGTGACTGTCTTCATTTTTTTTTCGTATACTCCCTTCCATCCCACTTGAATTAGGATAAATTTTCATTTTGGGTGTGCCATTCAAATTAGGACAACCCAAAAATGGAAGTGTTTTATTTAATGGGACCCACATTCACAACAACTTTCAACTCATTATTCTCTACCCCACTTTCTCCATCCCTACTTCACTTTTCAACTCACAACACCTACTCCACTAACACTTTTTCCTTAATCCACGTGTCCAACCCAAAAATCCTAATTCAAGTGGGACGGAGGGAGTATGAATTTAATAATTTCACAGGTGGCATGGATTTGTTGTGTGTGTGTGTTGACTGTATTATGGAGTGCAAATGATTTGGCTAAGACCTACTGTAATGGAATTGGGAATGTTGAAGGAGGGGAGATGTGTACTTCATTCTAAAGTTCATGAAGTACAATGTTTGCATTGCCAGTTTAAAGTTCACTTGGAAGGAAACTACGTCAACCTAACTGGAATATTATTTGTATGCTGGTTGATAATACTGCATGTCTTTGCCTTGAAGAGCTTCAAGAACAAGATCTGGATCATGCAAATATGTGTCAATTAGCAGAGCCAATACATTAGCCTAGCAAGTTGGGTTTCAGCTCATCCAAAGTTTTGTTATGGTAAATTTTGAATTCGACTGTGATGTATAAGTTAATTTCAATAATTTCCCAGCTATTGGCCATTATTGGCTTCGAGAAGATTCTCAAAGTTGTTAGCAAAAGAAAACATGAGTTTATTATTTACTATTCCCAGTTCTCTTAGCCTGCAGTATTGGTAAATAACATAAACATTTCTCTAATATGGTACTGTATTTCTTAATTGAACAAGGTGGAGATATGGACAAGCAGAAGGATTTGTTGAAAGTGAAAGGAGTAATTGACGCCAAGGCATTGGCGAAGAAGCTAAAGAGGCCAGTGAAGATCATTTAATTCAACCAAAGAAAGAAGGCGGTGGTGGTGGTGGCAAGGCCAAAAGTGGCAGTGATGGTGGTGACAGCGAGAAAGAGAACGGTGGACTGGAGAAAACCTGAAATTTATAGGTACTTTGGTATTTTAATTGTGAAAAATGGTTTGCGAATTCGCCAAGACTTTTAGATCCTACAGGGAAGAATTTATTGTTAATTTCTACAATGGATTATGTATTATAAGCATTGCGACTTTGGTTAGTAGGAATTTAAAGCACAATCTTCTTTTGGAACTGGTTTTTTTATGTTCGCTAGCTGGTGTTTTTTTGTTTGCTAGCTATAGAAAATAGAACTTTTTTTGCTTGGTAGTAAGTACATGGTTGAGGGTCACCGAAAATAAGCTATCAGGATGGTTGAGTTGAGTTGTCAAAAAGAGGAAAGTAACTGGGGTGGGTGAGAGAGGGGGGTGGGGGTTATGGGAAAGAGGAAAGTGAGTGGTGGGGTGGGGGTTACGGGACGAAAAATAATTGAACCATATTGTCACCGTGCCATCGGCACGGTTATGAGTACTAGTAATGTTTACAAAACAACTCATTCAATTAATCCATGGAAAATTCTAGGGTCAATCAATTTTGCCGGCTTTTCACACAGGTGGTAAAAATGAATTTCAAAATCACAGATTATTCACCAAAACTGAATAATCTATATAATATTTAAAAGCACAATCATTTTGAGGCCTCTTATAGCGCCATGTGGAATTCTTACGTGGAAAGCCACGTGTCTTTATGCTATTCGTTGGCTTGATTTTTGTTCCTTAAAAAAAATGTAAATATCCTACTTTTGAAAAATTTCGAGCTGATCTTTCTGTGAGAGTCGGTTAACTATTATTATTAATGATTATCTTACTTTGAGCACAAAATCCTTTCCTTAATCATTGCAAAAGACGTTATACTATACTATAACAGCAAAAGTTAATCAATTTAATTTGGATGATTTCAATTCAAATATTCATTCAATTTGAATTTTCAAATTTATCACAAATAATCCCAACATTAATATTCCTAATTATTATTTGAATTAGTAATGGAGCCGAATATGGCATTTCAAAACATCAAAATTATTATTTATTTTCCGTAATTGCCTCTTGCCCGCTCATACCAAAATTAACCCCGAAGTCAAACGACACATATATATTTTTCTATAGATGGGAAAGAAATAATAAATGTGAAGATCTAAATATGTTTACCCAAAATAAAGATCCACTTTCAAAAGAAAAAAACTTTCCTACGTATAGATTTGCTGTAGATGGTGTACTATTTATTGTAAGAAAATTGTATTGAAAAAAATATATTGTGAATTATAGCCACGGGTCAATATTCATAAATTTAACTTTTGCCATTAATCTTTCACCATTCATAAAACCGTCATTGTGTTCTTTTTTTTCTCAAGCACCCATTTGCGTTCCTTCTTTTAAACAAACTTGAGCTATTCTGCTATCTAAGGTAATTTCAAATTTTTCTTTTTCTTCTCTTCCAATTTTTGTTTTCAGTTATATTTTTTAGTTTGCATGTTCCTCCACTAAGATTCTCCGTCCCTCCCGACTTAGTAAATGTTTTCCTCTCTATACTCATGCTAAATCCTCCATCTTTCTAATACTACATTGGTACTTTATTTCTTTCAAACCCTCCCTATGAAAAATATAATATATCAATAAGTTTGTATATATACCTGTGATGCTGCCAAAAACGTGTCGGATCAGCCCTCCGTCTAGCGGTTCGGATAAATCCAGCAATGAGATCTCCCCGTTCAGTCTTGCGCACAATGAACAAATGTAAACTGTGCCGGGGCTTTACCGACAAAGGCCCTCCGGCGTGAGAGTAAGAATACGGGTGATATGAAATAGAGAAATCAAATGACTAGTTTAGAGCCAAAGAGTTCATTACCCATCTCTTGTTGTGAGGACCTGTTTAAATAGGCGTGGGTGAGTGAGTCCTAACTTGTTAGAGAAGCTAGGGAGCCCGTATTGTTATGGGACTCGTATTCCTTGGAGGCAGACTCTGGATAAGGATCATTGGTATCCCAGTTGCCTTGTAGAAGAGATATCCTTGATCAGATAAGGATCTTCACTGTTAGAGTTGTAATCAAACTCTGTAAGTGGACTCCCTGTGATAATGGGAGGTCTTTGATATAACTCGACCCGTCATCCAGCTCGGCTCATCCTGGAGGACGGTTGGGGATTAGGCCTCTTGAACTCGGCCTAGGCAATGGCTGCCTGTTCGGCCTGATGTATGTCGGCATATAAGATTGTGGGCCTCTTTGGATGGGCCTTAAGGTATGTGAGCCCAGAGTTTATGGGTCCCATTTAACCAAGTCAATTTATGTCGTTCAGTGGCCCCTGAGTTTCTATCTCAGCATGCCGAGTAGGAACTGTGCCCTTGTACTGGCTTTGCACTTCATTTATGTTGATTTGACCCGCAGCCACAAAAAATCCTTTTTTGCCTGGATTTGCTGACGTTACTGTAGATTTGATACAGGTGGAATCATTGCTCTTCTTGGAAATCGAAGGTCCATTAATTGCACTCCAATTATGAGTAGGATTGATAAACTCCCCACCCCCTCATATTCTAGGGGTATAAATAGATGATCTGTCTATTGGTTATTTCCTATCTTACCTTCACCTTCCAGAATTCTCCAAGAACATCCCAAATTTCGCGAAGAATTCAAAGATGGCTCCAAAGAGAAAATTTGACAACGCATTCCCGAAAGAAGTGAGTATGGAATCAGAAGATCAGGCTGAGAACTATGATTCTTGGAGCAGCAATGGTTCAGCGTTTCCATCCAAGAAATGTTCATCTTTTCCGGCGGAAGAATCACCGTCCGATAGTAATGGCGAATACTCGAAGCCGGACCCCGTTGATGAATTCTCCGACGACTCAAGTGTAGAAGAGTCAGAGGATGAGGACGAGGATGATGATGAATATGATGACAGTGAGGATGATCCTGAACCCATCATTATCGATGAATATGGGTATGATGGAGACGTGGAGTGGGAGGAGGATGATGAAGATCAAGAACAAGATTGAGATCTTTCTTGAATCCTTTAGCTAGCATGATCCAGTAGTAGTTTTTTTTTTATATATAGGTCAGGCCCCTGGCCTTGCTATGGGGGTCCTTTTTGTTATATATGTATATAGTGGGATTTTATCCTTTGTTACCTTTGCTCTGATTGTGATTTGACTTCATAGCTTGAACTACTTTCATCTTGCATGACCTTGAATTTTTTCTCGTTAACACTACCTTTCTCATGATTTCGCCTTAAAGTAATGCCGATCATCTGATCCTTGTTGACATGTCGGCATGGAATGCATTTGTATCTGTCGTTCAACCATGACTTCAATCGCCGCCTGACCTTGACTTACCCTTAAACTTTTCTCATCTCGGTCTCGTCTTATTCTTTGATACCATTAGGGATGTCGGTCCATAGCCGTGGTTTCGGTTACGCCCATGCGCTGAACTCTTCAATGTCGACCCAGCCATCCAAAATGTTTATGCTTTTCGAAGCCGACTGGAATTTCTGCTGTAGGTCTCGGCTTGCCACGTGTCGATCTAGCATTGGCAGTCTGCTCGTGTTTTTCAAACGGCGGTTGGGTCACTTCAATTGTTTGTTTTCCCCTTATCTTGATTGGTGCACGTGTCTTGATGATGGGACATTCACCTCGAAAACGTGGCCCATTAAATGCGAGTCATGATGGGTTAGTGGGTGTATGTGCAGCCCATGGGTCGCGGGCCAGAACCGGGTCAAACCCAGATTCATAATTTTCGAACCGTCTATATACACTCCAAAATAAACCCTTGAAAATATCTCATTTTCAAATTCCTTGCCTGCGTAGTGTATCTGTCGCCGGCGAATCGACCGATAGCTCTGTTCTTGAAGCGACCCCCATCAATCTGCTTCGATCAAAGTGTTTAAGGAGGCCTCTCGACTAGCTTCCTCCGATCCCTTTCCATTTTTAAGGTATTTTTCACCCTTACTTTTGTTGATTTTCCATAGTTGGGGCTCCGGGTGTTTCTCTGAGGGTTTTACTACTTCGCCCGCCATTACTCCTATTTAGCTATATTTTTTGAACTTTCACCTCCTTCTAATATATGGTCCTCCGACTTCGGGTGAAAATCCCTTGTACGGTTTCTATCAAAGAAACAATAGGATTTATATTAAATCAAATGGGAATTGGAATATGTTGTCGTTATTAGCCGTGGGAGATATCCTGTATTCGAGGGGGTCACCTAGGGAAGATCTGAGGTATCCATCTGGACTCTATGCCCCGAGAGTTAGGGAGGATGATGATGCCGATATGATTGTCTTTGATAATAAGGATAAGGTCCTTGACCATGTTTATTTATTCTATGTAAAAGACAAGTCCTTGATTCGATCTCATCTTGAGGGTGCAACCTCCTCGGTCCCAGTAGTCGATTCGGGGGGAATATGGCTTATCAAGGCTTCTCGATGAGTCTAACCCCTCTGCTTCTTCTACAGGTATGGCCGGGGAGAGCACTTCTGATAGGATAGTGGACCGCTTTTATGCCGGTGTTTCCAGGCCGAGACATGGTGTCAGTGTTAGGACAACTAGTAAGAAAATGGGGAAGTCAGGTCCCGTTGTAGATAAACACCCCAAATCGGGTGAGAAAATGATTGAGGCCCTCTTTTCTCGGTATGGAGTAGACCGCGAAGAGTATCGTTTGTACTATAGCAAAGCCATTCCTTTAGACACAGACGAGAAAATCCATAACTTTTACTACGACCAGGCAGTCGTTTCGTTCTTCTTTAAACAATTCCAGCTAGGCTTATGGCTTCCTCTTGACCCATTCATTAACGAATTTCTGGAGTCATGGGAACTGATGCCGGCTCATATTGGTGCTAATGCGGTCAGGTACCTGGTTAGTTTCATTGTCTTGTGTCGCAGTCTTAATTTCGAGCCGTGTATGTCCGCTTTCGATCACTTCTTTAATATGAGTTACAACAAGACTACGAGGACTCTGACCATCAAGTCCGATCCCTCCAAACCCAAGATCATCACACCGATTTCTGGCACTGTCAGTAAGGTGTCAGGGTGGAATACTCATGTAATTAGGGTTGAGTCCCGTTTTGGTTGGGAGTTCGCCGTTCCCGAATACGCGCCATCTCGTTCTCAACAAATCCACAAGCCTGAATGGAGTGATAAGCTGATCGCTAAACTTGAGGAGTTCACCAATCTGGGTACGTTGGATTGGAACGAATTGGAGAAGGATCCGCTATAGGATGTAACTATCTACCCTTGCCTTTTTCCCTTGATCTTTGCCTCGTCTCGATCTAATCTTTATTTTTTGTGCATTTTAAACTATGGAGTAAATTGCCGAGATCGAGATGGAGGAACTTGACCCCGTCCAAGCGGCTAGGTTAAAGAAGCAAAGGTCTAAAGCTGCTGCCTTAGAAAAGCGTCACGACAATATGGAAGCTAGGCAGACTTTACTTCAGAACAAGGATGATTCCGCGGTGCCAATGTCAGACCGTTCTGCGGGGGAAGTTGGGGATGGGGCCGACGTGGTGGCCCCCGAGACTGAAGAGGCTGCTCTCGATAGTCAGTCCCAAAGTCAAGACCAGGATACGCACGCTATGATCGAGGCGGATAGTGGGGGTGCTCATCACGGTCAAAAAAGATCCAGGGAAGAGGTCAGGGAGGTTCGAGCTCCTTCGAAAAAAGCAACTCCCTCCGTTCATGATTCTGCTTTTAGCCCGGTCTTGCCTGATAATGATGTTAAGAGATGGGTAGAGAAGTTTGGTGGGGTCCCTATTTTGTCGGGGTTGGACGTATCGGTCCGTTCGGGCCTTGCCTTGAAGAATGGCGGTCCTGTGATAAAGCGGGCAATGAATGTGGATACAATCGAACAGTTGGTTGCCGAGAAACCCACGTCCCAGCAAATGTTGAACCGCAAAGGCTTACTCCTTAGCGAGATAAGGCTCTTGGTTATCCTGTTCTCCTTCCGCTCTTTGTAATTACTCATTTCTTCTTTTTTTTTTTTTTGTAGCTTGCCTCCCTTGCCCAAACCGATTATACCATGTATCGGCACACTTATGAATCTTTAAAAGAGACAGAGGCCGAGGTGGCTAGGCTTAAAGGTTCTATTGATGGTCTTACCGATAAGGTAATTGGCCTAGAGAAAGAAGAAACTTTTCTTGATGGGTCGCGACGTCAATCTCAGGAAGAAGTCTCAAAGCTGAAGGAGTCTCTGCTCGTCGCGAAAAATGAGGTTGAGGACGAGAGTAAGCGTGTCGAGACATTGGCGGGAGAAAAAGCAACCGTTGAGGAGAAGCTTGCTCTGTTGGAAGACCAGTATGCTTATCTGGAGGAGAGCGTGGCGAGCAGAGAGAAGGCAGCTGTTGAAGCTTACAAGAATGGGCCCCAATTCAGGGCGGACCTGAGTGATAGAGTCGGCACGATATATAATGACGCCTGGTCAAATTTAACCCGTCTCCTTTACATCGATCCCGAAGTTGATGTTCCGTTGGAGAAGTGTGCTCGTCTTTACCATCAGGATGCCTATAGTGTTGAGGCTTAGGCCGCGCATTCTCTCATTCCATTCTCCGAAAGAAGTCTCAGGGTTATTAAGGCGATGGATCCTAAGGCCAACAAGCCCGTATGGGAACCTCCAGAGCTGGCGCCTAATAACTTTGAGAAGTTTTTGGAGCGGACTGAGGACGAGGCCCGTTCCGGTGTGGATTAAACTATCATGACTTTATGTTTTTCGGGTTGTAAAGCCGGTTTGGCTTGGAATAGTTGTTTTAAGTATTTGTCTCACTCAGCCCAGCGTCTTCTAGGGGAGTTTTAAACACTTTTTGTTTGTCTAAGTATTCGTATGCCTGGACCCAGTGTTGACTGGGGGGCGTAAACACTTTTTATTTGTAAGGACTTGTGAACCTCGGTTTGAGGCGTTTATCCCTTGTTTCCTTAACCTGTTTACTTAAGTGTTGTCTTGTTATTTGTTCATGTTATTTTATCTTGGTTTGAGATGTCTCAACAGTCTGAAGTGACGAGATGTGGTAGCCGGTTCAGGCTATGCTGTCGGCCGTGGTCGACCACCGTTATGGGCCGTTACGAGTGTTAAATGCTCGATTTTGTAAGGACTAACTCATAGCTAGTCTCAAATTGTCATGGGGACTAGATGTAATAATCTTAACCCAAATTTGAGAGTACTGGACGGTAGAATTAGTTTTTAAATGTAGCCGAGGTTGGCTATGTTTGTAGGTGTAGATACCCCGGGGGAACCACGGCTTGGCTAGAGCGGTGAATTATCCTAGGATGTCTAACTTGTTTTTAGAGTCGCCACCTATGTTTTGAGGAACATAAGAAAAACCTATTGATTGTAGCCTAAGTTTGATTACGAAAACAGAGATTCTTTGTTTTGAGGTTCGGGGGTTAGATTACGAGATGGGAAGTACCGAAACACCCATCTCGCCCAACTAAAGTTGGTCTTGCTTGATCAAAATCTACATGGATGAAAATGTTCTTCTTCTTCTTCTTTAAGTCATGAAAAGGGGGGATTTAAAATAGGATTTGGAATGTAGGAGATGACTCCTTAACCAACCTCAATGAGATGAGGTGATCATTAGAGTCATGTCCCAAAATGATTTGGGTGATTGCACATTTGATTAAAGTAAAAAGAGAGAGAGGAGATGAAGTAGAAAAGAAAGGAAAAGATGTACTTTTACCTACAATTTGAAGAACTTCAAATGTTGCTTAATGAGATCCTTGGAGAACCTTTAGAAAGTGATTTTTTTGTCTAGTTTCGATCGGGTCTTTTCCGATGATTTTTCGATCCTTGAAAATGGAGGTAAAGAGAGGTTTTTATAGGTGAAAGAGGGGTGTTTTTGGTGCCAAAACTCAGTCACCAAGAAATCCTTCCCGGGCAAAATCTTGTAAATTGAGCAAGGGAGGCAATCCTGGCCAGAGATCTGTAACTGACGCCCGGAGGCGCGCGCTTCCTGCTTTGGGGGCGGGAGGCGCGCGCGCCTGGATCCTCCTTTCGGAGGCGCGCGACTCAGAGAAGGCAATTTTGACAGAATGGACTAGAAAGTCGGCCCTGTCATTCAGTTTAGTCCCTGGACTTAACGAAGTCAGTCAGGAACTTAACGGAAGTGACAGAAACTAACGAGAAACACTTAAAATGGGGAGAAACACAAAATCAAATGTGGCAATCGGGGTGAGCGGTCCAAGGCGGGGTGTCTACAGAGCCCCTCGGCGACGTGGATTGCAAAGCAAAACGCGTCGACGAAAGTTAAAAAACACCCGCCGAGGACATCACCAAGAAAAGGTAAAGACTCGATGAAAGCAGGAATTTGAAATTGCGAGAGATAGTGGTGCGCTCCCTATGTGAGCGGCTTTTGTTGATAGAGGGGGTGGCATGATCCGTTAGGTGAACCTGCTGGCTGAATGTTTTGGATGAGTCCGTTGGTGAACCCTTGTTGACGAATCCGTTAGTGAATCCCTTGGATGAGTCCGTTGGTGAACCCTTGTTGACGAATCCGTTGGTGAATCCGTTTGATGAATCCGTTAGTGAATCCCTTGGGTGAGTCCGTTGGTGAACCCTTGTTGACGAATCCGTTGGTGAATCCGTTTGATGAATCCGTTAGTGAATCCCTTGGATGAGTCCGTTGGTGAACCCTTGTTGACGAATCCGTTTGATGAATCCGTTAGTGAATCCCTTGGATGAGTCCGTTGGTGAACCCTTGTTGACGAATCCGTTAGTGAATCCGTTTGATGAATCCGTTAGTGAATCCCTTGGATGAGTCCGTTGGTGAAACTTTGTTGACGAATCCGTTAGTGAATCCGTTTGATGAATCCGTTAGTGAATCCCTTGGATGAGTCCGTTGGTGAACCCTTGTTGACGAATCCGTTAGTGAATCCGTTTGATGAATCCGTTAGTGAATCCCTTGGATGAGTCCGTTGGTGAACCCTTGTTGACGAATCCGTTGGTGAATCCGTTTGATGAATCCGTTGGTGAATCCCTTGGATGAGTCCGTTGGTGAACCCTTGTTGACGAATCCGTTAGTGAATCCGTTTGATGAATCCGTTAGTGAATCCCTTGGATGAGTCCGTTGGTGAACCCTTGTTGACGAATCCGTTGGTGAATCCGTTTGATGAATCCGTTAGTGAATCCCTTGGATGAGTCCGTTGGTGAACCCTTGTTGACGAATCCGTTAGTGAATCCGTTTGATGAATCCGTTAGTGAATCCCTTGGATGAGTCCGTTGGTGAACCCTTGTTGGCGAATCCGTTGGTGAATCCGTTTGATGAATCCGTTAGTGAATCCCTTGGATGAGTCCGTTGGTGAACCCTTATTGACGAATCCGTTAGTGAATCCGTTTGATGAATCCGTTAGTGAATCCCTTGGATGAGTCCGTTGGTGAACCCTTGTTGGCGAATCCGTTAGTGAATGAAATATTGCTTTGAAGTCTCGTGCCATTTGGAGTCACACTTGACTATTTTGAATTGTGGGGTACGGGCACAGTTGACCGCGACCAGAAATATGTTCCTGCTGGGGATGAAATGTTGAGATTGACTCTTGAGGGGGGTGTGGCACCCGTGACAGAACTTAGGGAGTTCGGAATTTTGAAGAGGACAGCCTACTTTTGAGTGGGAGTTTCTATCCTACTTTCGATTTTTGACATGCCTTAAGGGTGGACCAGAAAAAGGTGTGCCCAACTGGGTGTCCGAGGATCGGGACAGTGTCTTGATTTAGGCTGGAGATCTCTGACAAGGCCCTTTTCTTGGAGTGATTTAGACCTGGGAGGCGCGCGCCTTATTATGTAGGCTTGGGACGCGCGCGCACTTCAGACTGCTGGCGGGTGGCGCGCGCGTCTGGGAGGCGGAATTCTGGGCTTGACATTTGCTGACCAAAAGAGCCCCCAACAGCTATAATATCATCTTCTGTTCGACCACTTGATTCTTACAGCTCCTTTCTGCCATTTTTGAACATCATATTATTGCTTAACTTCGCTTGTGATCAACATTTTCCATGGCTTCCAATTCTTTTGCCCTTGATGCCAAGGTCGTTAGTGCGTATGAAAAGGACTTGGGCACTTTTGTGTATTCTTTCAAGACCCATCCCAAGAAGGCCTTCATTAAAGATTTCGGGTTCCGAATTCTTTTCACCTTGCGGATGTTGAAGCCGGATTGGGATTTGTTGAGAGCTGCCGCGGCTTTCTGGGATTGCGACAGCCATACCTTCAACCTTTCAGCTAATGAAATGGTGCCGACTGTTGACGATTTCGGGGCCATCCTTGGCATGCCTTTGGCCGATCGGATTGCCGTCCCTAAATATCACCGTGGTGCCATCGACTCTTGGGTTGGGTTACTGAATCTCCCCGTTGAGGACGTGAGGAAGATGTTGCATGGTACCATGATTGACATAACTGAATTGCCAATGTTCTTCAGTTTACACTCGGAGGACCCGATGTTTCAATCTTTCAAAAGAAATGCCATGGCCGTTTGTCTCTTCAGCGAAGTATTGTTTGTTACACCTTTCGGGACTGCGGACGTGCAGTTGGCTGAGATTATTTTGCAAGCTAAGGAGCAGCAATTTAGCGTAATCCCTCTTATTGTAGGGGAGACGTTGCACGGCCTTGATGAGTTACATAGGACGGGCAAGATGTGTCGGGGAAGCCCTTTGCTCTTGACCATATGGCTCCGAGAATACTTCAGAATTTATTCTCCGGATGGTGATTTGTCTCCTTTTGCTGTTCATAGGAGGAAGTTGTTGATCCGGGATTTATCTGAAGATGATTGGAAGAAATTCTTTGCCTCTAGGGTGACCGTCGATATTGAGTGGTGTCCTCCTTCTTGGGGTCTTCGTCCTTTTGTGGAATGGACTCTTGGTTTTCAGCACGTGGTTGTACCCGGTTTGAGAGATTCTTCGTTTTACCAGCCAGAGCGGGTTCTGCGGCAGTTCGGTCGCCAACAGACAATTCCTTTTCCGAGGGATGGAATGCTTCGTCCAGTTGCTTACATGGGTCCTGGCTTCTCGAGTGAGCTTCAGTCGGCTTGGGGAGATGACCGCAATCGTTGGGATTTCGCTCCTCTGCATCGGGGGAGTGTCTTCCTTCCCGAGAGCTACTTGGACTATTTATTTGGCACCCTTTACCGTGGCACTACTTGGGTTGATGTGCTTCGTGCCGAGTTGTTGGGACAGGGTTTTGAGCCTAGCAGCACTTTGAGATATAGGGAGGCTGCTGCTGATTCGAGTAACATTCTCGTTGACCCTTTCGGTACTCCTTTGGATGACTTTTATGCTAGGAGACGTGTTGCAACACAGAAAGTTTCGGTGCGTATTAGTGCTCCTTCGTTACCCAAGAAGAAAAGGATTGAGAGACGATCGGGCGGTCCTTTGAAAGCTAAGAGAAAATTGGATTTTTCTTAGTACCCTAAGAGATTGCAATTAGACCACTTTGTTTTAGGATTTAATGTTTTGATGTCTTTTGTTGCTCAATAAATCCGTTGTAATGGTTTGAATAATTCATTGAATGAATAAAAATTGCATTTTGTTATTTGAAGTGAATTGGGTATTTTTGATATGTTTTAGACCGCACCCGAAGGTTGCCTACGTTCCTCCAGTTGGGAGGCTCAGGTCTTCGTAGTTCGAACAAACAAAGACCATTTTTTTTTTTTGTGCACCCTGTTTTTTGCCTAGACCGCCCTTTCGGGTTTTCAATCTAGCGGGCTTCTTTTTTGCACGTGCTCTAATTTTTGCCTAGGCCGCCCTTGCGGGTTTTCAACCTAGCGAGCGATTTTTTTTTTTTTTTTTTTTTTTTTTGTTATGGTCTTTGTTTATTAAGCGTAGAACCTCTTGAGCTTGTCGAGGTTGACCTCCTTTGGCAGCTGGTCACCATCTAAATCCACGAGCCGGACTGCACCACCGCTTAGTATCTTTTTGACCACGTACGGACCGATCCATCGGGGTCCCCATTTCCCCAGGGGATTCATGGCATTAGGAGGATGTTGTCTTAAGACCAAATCTCCCACATTGATGTTTCGAGGCTTCACCTTTTTGTTGAAAGCTCTTGCCATCCTTTGCTGATACGCCCTTGTGCGTTCGAGTGCTCTTAACCTTTTCTCGTCGAGCAAGGCTAGTTGTTCATATCGACTTTGCATCCAGTCGACCTCGTTGACTTGATTCTCGAGGAGGACCCGTAGAGATGGGACTTCAAGTTCGATAGGGAGTACGGCTTCAGAACCATAGACCAATGCATAAGGAGTTTCTCCTGTTGCGGACCGTATGGATGTGCGGTAGCCCCACAATGCTAATGGTAGCTTCTCGGGCCAATCCCTTCCTGTTGAGGCCATTTTCTTGACGATGGTCTCGATGGTCTTATTTGCTGCTTCGACTGCGCCATTTGCTTGGGGCCGGTAAGGAGATGACTTGTGCTTGGTGATCTTGTATTCTACCAAAAGTGCATCCATTTCCTTCTCAAAGTGAGAGCCGTTGTCGGAAATGATTTCATGAGGCACGCCGTATCGGCACATGATATTAATCTTTACAAATTCGGCCACTTTCTTGGCGTTGAGGGTTCGATAGGCTTGTGCTTCGACCCACTTTGTGAAGTAGTCGACTGCCACTAGGACAAATGACTGCCCATTGCTCCCGGCAGGATGAACTTTACCGATGATGTCTATCCCCCAACAAGAGAAAGGCCAAGGTGTGACCATGTTGTAAAGTTGTGAGGGTGGAGCATGTTGCAGATTAGCGTGGAATTGGCACTTGGCACACCTTTTGACTTTCTCGATACAGTCTCGTTCCATAGTGCTCCAATAGTAACCAATGCGAAGTATCTTCTTGACTAGCATAAACCCATTCATGTGGGGTCCACATTCTCCTTCGTGCACTTCACACATTATCTCTTGAGCTTCGGTCTCATTGGCGCATAAGAGATTGATCCCGTCGTGGTGCCTTTTATAGACTCGGTCCCCAATCAGTACGTACCGAGAGGCTAACCTTTGCAGAGCTGCTTGAGACTTCTTATTGATGTTCTCGGGATAAGTGCCGTCTTTGAGGAAGTTCATGATATCCGAATACCACGGAGGGTTTGTTTGAACCTCGTTGATCTCGATACTCATGCAATATGCCGGACTGTTCCTTCGAGCAATTTTGAAAGGCTTCACCATTTTCCCTTTGGGGATTTCAACTAATGAAGCTATAGTGGCCAGTGCATCAGCGAAGCGATTCTTATCCCTTGGCAGGTAGTTGAAAGTGATCTCTTGGAATTGTTCGACCAGTTCTTCAAGGTGCTGACCATACTGTTGGAGAGTCGGGTCTTGGGTTCGCCATTTACCCGATTGCTGATTGATAAGGAGCAAAGAGTCGCCGAACACTTCTAGTTCCGTGACGTTTCTTTCGAGAGCTGCTTTGAGCCCTGCTATGCATGCTTCGTACTCGGCAATGTTGTTGGTAGCTTCAAATTCCAGGCGTATGGCAATGGGAGTGTAGATGTCTTTTGGATCGACAAGCAATACCCCTATACCAAAACCGTGTTTATTGGCGGCGCCATCGAAAAAAAGTTGCCACTTGTCTTCCTCGGTTGCAGTACAAATTAAATGCTCGTCGGGGAACTGTACATCTTCCCCCTTCACTTCATCACACGGGAATTCGGCAAGCTGGTCACTGAACACTTTCCCCTTGACGGATTTTAGTGTGACGTAAGTGATATCATAGCCGGCGAGCATGAAGTACCATTTGGCTATTCTTGTTGACATGAAAGGCTTCGGAGCGGGTCCACCTTTGCTACTAGCTTGATCGGGAAAGCTTCCATATAGTGTTTGAGCTTTTGAGTGACCCAAACCAATGCTGCACATGACTTCTCTAAGACAGAGTAGTTCTTTTCGCCTCCTTGGAATCGGCGACTGACAAAATAAATGGCGTTCTTCTTTGTGGACTCTCGTTGCTCTTGTGCTAACATATCCCCTAGGGCTTCATCATTGACAGTGAGATAGAGCAACAGAGGTTTCTCCTTGTGCGGCGGAACTAAAACAGGAGGGCACGTCAAGTAATGCTTTACTTGATCGAAGGCTTCTTGGCACGCGTCGGTCCATTCTAGAGCCACATTCTTCTTGAGTAGCTTGAAGATTGGCTCGCACATGGAAGTGATTTGGTGCACAAACCGACTGATGTATTGTAGTCTTCCCATGAAACCTTTAATCTCTTTCTGCGTTTTTGGAGGAGGCATGTCAATGATTGCCTTAATTTTGGAGGGGTCTACTTCGATTCCTCTTTCAGTGACCATATAACCAAGAACTTTGCCTCAGATAACCCCGAATGTGCACTTTGCAGGGTTGAGCCTCATCTTGTGTTGACGAAGCCTTTCGAAGAACTTGCGGAGATCGATTAGGTGTTGACCATCGGTTCCTTTGGAGTGAATGATCATGTCGTCCACATAGACCTCGATTTCTTTGTGAATCATGTCATGGAACAAGTCTTTCACGGCTCTTTGGTAGGAAGCCCCAGCATTTCTTAACCCAAATGGCATGACTGTGTAGCAAAAGGTACCCCACGGTGTTGTGAAGGCTGTCTTATGTTGATCTTCCTCGGCCATGAGAATATGATTGTACCCAGCGAACCCATCCACGAATGAGCGGACCTCGTAGGCAGCAGTGGAGTCGACTAGCATGTCGATATTAGGGAGTGGAAAATCATCCTTTGGGGAAGCTTTGTTTAAATCCCGGAAGTCTACACAAACTCGAACCTTGCCGTTCGCCTTCCTGAGTGTCACAATGTTGGCTAACCATGTCGGATACTCGATAACCTTGATGAAACCCACACTGAGGAGCTTCTCAATCTCTTCTTTGACCTGCAGAGACCATTCTGGCTTGATCTTTCTGAGCTTCTGCCTTACTGGCCTGGTATCTTCTCTGATCGGAATCCTGTGCTCCGCTACCTTTCTGTCTAAACCCGGCATGTCTTTGTATGACCATGCGAACACATCCACGAACTCCCGTAGTAGTGCAGTCAATCTGTCTTTGTCGTCCCCCTTGAAGAAGCTTCCAATCTTAGTTTCTTTTGGCTCTTCTTCGGTACCCAGATTAACAACATGCAATTCTTCGTCAGCCTTTGGACCATTCTCACCACGACTACGGACTTGTTGAGCAAGTTCATTTAAGTATGTTGTGTTTTCGTGGTCTATTTCATCATAATTTGAATCGTTATTAACTTGTTCGTTAAGTTCATTATTAGTTAATTCATCATTTATGATGTTTGCAATCTCAGGGTACTCAGAAATATCAAATTTTTCATTAGCAAAGAAAGGAAACACACGCTCGGCTATGGCCTCCAAATCCTCTTGGGTGAGGGTATTAGAGACACTCTCGGACTCGAAAGTAAGTGTGAGCTGCTCTTCCTTTGTTGCTGTGCGGGGTATGCAACCCATTTCTTGGACTAAGAATTCCTCGGATACCACGGGCCCTTTTGTTGAATACCAATTGTTGATCGGCTCGGAGCTTGGCGGGATCTCACTGATAGTTTCGTTCATGATGACGGTGTCATGGATGGTGTTAACTTGGCATTTATTCATCATGGCGAGCTCTTCAAACATGGAGGCTAAATCTGTCAGTTCTTCTCCCACGGTGATTTCTGTCTCGGATTCTATAGCCATCTTCCTTCCCCACCATTCACGGGGCGACATGGGAGTTGGTTCTCTTTCGGATATCTGGATCTCACAATCGGAGAAGATTTCGAGGCCGGGCTTTTTGACACCTTTATTGTTAACCCACGGCTCGGGAAAGATCATGTATGGAACGTCTTCCCCTTGGCGGACAAAATAACCATTCAACGTCTTGCGATAAGGCCTTAGATTAGGGACTTCATACCGACGGCCTTCTTTACGAGCTCGGGCCTTTTCGTTCTTGATCGCTTGCTCTTGTTTCAAGTCTTCTTTGGAAGGCTCATACCCCAAACCGAAGGTGTTCTTGACAAATGGGACTTGCACGGGATGTAGGATTCCTTGCTGATATTTCCCTAAGCCTAAACCAGGGAAGTAGTCCATATTCCTCATCATGCGGAGGACTTTGTGATTGCTGGGGGTCCATGATCCGTTTCCCCTTCTTTATCAATGGCGTTGATTGAGACGCCGGAGAGAGTGGAGTCTGGTAGACCATGCTGAACTTGGTGGACGGGCTCACCTTTTCTGTGGATAGTGATGTTTTCAACCATTACGGTCACTATTTCATCACCATTTCGGATCTTGACACATTGGTGGAGAATTGACGGTACGGCATTAGCACTGTGAATCCATGGTCGACCCAACAGTAAGTTGAACGAGGCCGGGATATCAAGCACTTGGAATGGAACGGACATGACCATGCTCCCAAACTCAATGTCAATTTCGATCATACCCATGATTGTACGGGCGGTGCTGTCGTAACCTCGGATTACTTGAGTAGAAGGCTTCAAATCGGAATCCTTAAGCCCCAGTATGCCCATGATTCTACCAGGCATGAGATTGAGTGCGGAACCACCGTCCACTAAGACTCTTGAGACGGGCCTCCCCCTTGCTCGTACCTTGAGGTAAATAGCTTCGTTGTGGTCGGAACCAAACGGTGGAAGGTCCATATCGGCAAAGGTGATGACGTTGCTAAAATGAATGTGACCAATCATTGCCGTGAGGTCCTCGGGAGTAGTATCGGGAGAAACTGATGTATCATCGAGATTGCGGATGACAAGATCTCGGTGTTTTTTTGAGGATGCAATGAGGTCCCAAATAGAGATGTTGGCTTGAGTTTTCTTGAGTTGGACAAGTAGAGGATCTTCGGGAGCGTTGTGAGCTTGCGGCTTTTGAGAAGAGGAGCTCGGTGCGGAAGTGGAAGGGTTGTTTGCTATGACTCGACCAGATCGAGTTAGCATGTTGACGTTCCCATCTTGCTTCTTTTTCCTATTCTCTAGCACTTCCCTCATTACCTCATCGTAAGTCACTACATAACAAGAATTGTCAAGTTTATTCATAACATTGGGGCCCCCATTCACAATTGGGTTTGAATGGGTGGTCCCCTCGAGTTCTCCTATCTCTATTACATTGACATGCTCGTCATTAGTCACTACAAATTCTTTCTTCTATGAGATCTTGAATGATATTGCGGAGAACGAAGCATTCCTCGGTGGTGTGGCCACTATATTGGTGGTAGCCACAATATTTGTGGTGAGCATGATTGGATTGGATCGCCTTAGGTTGGTACCCTTGCACGAGTGTGACTTGACCCTTTGCCTTGAGGACCTCGAACACTTCGGTTTGAGTCATGCCTTGGAGAGGCGTGTAGACACGGTCACTTCGGGATTTCTTCCCTTGAGGTGGAGGAACCTTTTTGTAATTCCCCTTGTCAATAGTGACGGCGTTGACCGAGGCCTCTTTTGTGGAGTTGGAAGCGGCCTTGTAGCGGTAAGTAGGAGTGGTCTTCTTAATCTCCTTGAGCAAGTCATCCATGCGTACCCCCGCCTCATACATTTGGGAGAAGTCGGAGTAGCAAGCCCCACTTAGGTGAGTGCGGAGATCAATCTTGAGACACTTGAGAAATATGTCCATTTGCTCTTTTGTGTTCGGCCTCTCAACAATTTCAGAGAGTTTGTCATTCCATCTCCTTGTGAAGTCGATGAAGACTCATTGTCTCCGTTGAGTAGTGTTCTCTAGCTCTTTCCTTGTGGGCCGGTGAGTGGTGTTGCCTTGGTATTGGTTCTTGAAGGCAAGCATGGCGGAGTCCCAATCAAGACGGACAGTGAGCGGGAGAGTAGCATACCAATCTTTTGCCGCCCCCTCGAGAGTGAGAGGAAAGCATTGAGCCATCACCTTGGTGGAGACCTTCTTTGGAACCATTGCCCAAATATAAGTCTCAATGTGAGCCATAGGACAAGAGTTGCCCTTGAATTTGCTTATGTCGGGCATCTTGAACTTATCGGGAAGAGCGGCCATAGTACTCATGAGGATGGATGATTGATAAAGGCTTGTGTCGGAGCCTTTCCCCATGTTGAGCCCATTGAGTTTTTGGTCGATGTAGGCCATGATAGAATCCACCATTTTGGGCTCATTGTTCTCGGAACTTGGTTCCCCCATTTTCTTGGTGCGGGTGTTGACATAAGGACTCTTGAACAAACCCTCGGTCCATTCGGATTCATCATCATTGTTCTTGTTCTTTCCCTTGGCAAGGTTGGTGAGCTTTTCTTTCATTAGCTCCATTTCGGCCTCGTGGGCCTCCCTTTGGCTGTCGAGGTGGGATTGCCAAATGTCGTCTTTGCTTTGTGCCTCCTTGTTAAGGGTGGAGACTTGCTCTTGGAGGAGTTGGACCATAGTTGAGAGCTGTTCGAGAGACATGGTGTTGCTGCTGCCGGTCATGGTTGATGTTGGAGTTGTTGGAGTGATCTCTTCACGGACTAACCGATTTGCTGAATCCCGGTAGACTTTGTAAGTACCAATTGAACCTATATTGTAGAGGAGGCCCTTGTCAGTCTTGAGTAACACTTGCGGTCCATGAAGAGGCTTAGAACACACAGTTGGGCACACGACTCGAACCACATAAGAAAAGACTCCCTTTTTTTTTCTTTTTTTTATAAGTCGGAGGGAATGAATCCCTTTTGGGGTTTCTAAGAAAATAATGGAATCGTCACACTAGTATATAGACCATCTCGCGGTCCCATATACTCATCGGATTCCATCGCGCTTGTGAATCCTACATGTATCGGGATTAAACTAAATTAATGTAGTAAAGCATACATGCGGGGACGGATTTTTATTTTCGTCCAAAATAACCACTTTTTGGGGACGGATTTTTATTGCGTCCATTTCAACAAGTTGACATGTATGATTTGAAGACATTAGTTTAGGGAAATCTCGGTACATGGAAACCGACTTGAGTCACGGAGTGTTAGACCCTAACTAGAATTGTGTGGTTTGTGCTCGGCTTGAATATGAGGCTCAAAGGTTACCCCCGGCATGTAGTCTTGAACTACGCCACGGGCTGAGGTTTACCGCTTCGAAAGAGCCAAGGTCTGGTGGAGCTTGAAACTTTCTAGGACGGGCCTCGACGGGTTTGGGGTTGGACTTGTGCGACTCGATAGTGAGCAGTTCATAGGAATATGTGCATGTAGTGTGAGGTCTAACAAGTGACAATTTTTTTTTTTTTGAAAAGAAAGAAAAACACACAAAACACATAAGCACATAAAATTACAACTCCCGAATCACCCGTGTGACCGGTAAATAAAACACAAAATTAAAACAGTCTGAGGGTTCAATTCTGTTCTGATGTAGGCAACTGTGCCCACACCCCACTGTTCTGCTCAGTCACTGAAACCTGTTTCTGTTCTGGAAACCACCCCAGAAGCGTGCGCCTCTGAGTGCTGATGTGGGACGCGCGCGCATGGCGCAATGCTTATGGGAGGCGCGCGCTTCTGGGCACACCTGTCAGAATGTCAGACTTGGACTCAGGGGATTGCCCTGGTCCTATGTTCATATTGTAACCCCTGCAGAAGTGATTAGTGCAGAATAACAGAAGAAGAAGATGAAGAACATGAAGAAGTGGGCGATTCTGGTTCTTGATGCGGGATGCGCGTGCCTTAGGCTTAAAAGGCCAGACGCGCACGCCTCCCCCATCAGGAAACAGAATGCCCAGAAAAGATGTAGATTTCGATCAGAACGCAAGTTTAACCCTCAAATGTATTCCCCAGCAGAGTCGCCACTGTAGATACCCGGGGGAACCACGGCTTGGCTATAGCGGTGAATTATCCTAGGATGTCTAACTTGTTTTTAGAGTCGCCACCTATGTTTTGAGGAACATAAGAAAAACCTATTGATTGTAGCCTAAGTTTGATTACGAAAACAGAGATTCTTGGTTTTGAGGTTCGGGGGTTAGATTACGAGATGGGAAGTACCGAAACACCCATCTCGCCCAACTAAAGTTGGTCTTGCTTGATCAAAATCTACATGGATGAAAATGTTCTTCTTCTTCTTCTTTAAGTCATGAAAAGGGGGGATTTAAAATAGGATTTGAATGTAGGAGATGACTCATTAACCAACCTCAATGAGATGAGGTGATCATTAGAGTCATGTCCCAAAAATGATTTGGGTGATTGCACATTTGATTAAAGTAAAAGAGAGAGAGGAGAGAAGTAGAAAAAGAAAGGAAAAGATGTACTTTTACCTACAATTTGAAGAACTTCAAATGTTGCTTAATGAGATCCTTGGAGAACCTTTAGAAAGTGATTTTTGTCTAGTTTCGATCGGGTCTTTTCGATGATTTTTCGATCCTTGAAAATGGAGGTAAAGAGAGGTTTTTATAGGTGAAAGAGGGGTGTTTTGGTGCCAAAACTCAGTCACCAAGAAAATCCTTCCTGGGCAAAATCTTGTAAATTGAGCAAGGGAGGGAATCCTGGCCAGAGATCTGTAACTGACGCCCAGAGGCGCGCGCTTCTGCTTTGGGGGCGGGAGGCGCGCGCGCCTGGATCCTCCTTTCGGAGGCGCGCGACTCAGAGAAGGCAATTTTGACAGAATGGACTAGAAAGTCGGCCCTGTCATTCAGTTTAGTCCCTGGACTTAACAAAGTCAGTCAGGAACTTAACGGAAGTGACAGAAACTAACGAGAAACACTTAAAATGGGGAGAAACACAAAATCAAATGTGCAATCGGGGTGAGCGGTCCAAGGCGGGGTGTCTACAGTAGGCCGTGGTCGTTCACCGTTATGGCCATGACGAGCGTTGGGAGCTCGGTTTGTAAGAACTAATTCGTGGTTAGTCTCAAATTGTCGTGGGAACTAGATGTATTAATCTTAACCCAAATTTGAGAGCACTAACTGGCAGAATTAGGTTTTAAATGTGGCCGAGGTTGGCTATGTTTGTAGGCCGTGGTCGTTAACCGTTATGGCCATGACGAGCGTTGGGAGCTCGGTTTGTAAGAACTAATTCGTGGTTAGTCTCAAATGTCGTGGGAACTAGATGTATTAATCTTAACCCAAATTGAGAGCACTAACTGACAGAATTAGGTTTTTATTATCTTGAATCATGACGTTTAAGTCTTAACTCGGAATGACGATCTCGTCATTGCTAAGTAATGCCCGATTGTGCTCAAGAATCAGATTTGTAAAAAAGGAAATTTTTTTATGATAATAATAAAGGAATTTGTAAATGCTATGAACTAGAGACTGTAAATCTAATCTAGAAAGCATAGAGATGGTAGGGTGCCGAGGAGCTACTGATAGTATTTCCTTAAGTGTTCCGAGTGCCATGGGTGTTTAAGCTCTTTTCCTTCTGGAGTTTTGATCATGTTGGTTCCTTCTCTGATAACGTGAGTAACAATGTAGGGACCTTCCCAATTTGGAGAGAGTTTATTTTGCTGGGCCTTCAAATGTGTCGGCTCGATCTTCTGAGTACCCAGTCACCGACTTCAAAAACTCTTTTCTTTACCTTGTTGTCATGGTAGGCCTTGGTCCTCTGCTTATAATTTATCATTCTGAGTTGAGCCGTCAGCCTTTTTGCTTCAACCAGGTCTAGGTCTAGGAGTCGGTTATATTCATTGACCACCTCATCATAATTGGACACCCTGAAGGTAGGTAAGGCCATCTCGGCTGGAGCCATAGCTTCTGATCCGTAAGTTAACGCAAAGGGAGTCTCCCCAATGGCCCTCGAGTGGCTGTGCGAACTGCCCATAAAGCAAGGGGAAGGTCGTCCAGCCACTTTCCTTGACTTCCTTCTAAGCTCTTGGTTAGGGCTTCAGTATTAATTTATTTGCTGCCTCGGCTTGTCCATTGCCTGAGGATGACTGACTGATGACTTCTGTGCTTGACCCCTAGTCGTGTTTAATTCTTCGGTGAAGGCGTCAGAGAACTGGAGTCCGTTGTCGGTCACGATGGAATGTGGGACGCCGAACCGACACCATATATAGTCATGGATGAAGTTGATGGAGTTCTCCTCTGTGATTTTAGCCAAAGGCTTAGCATCCACCCACTTGGTGAAGTAGTCCACCACTACAATTACAAAACTTGTTGCTTCCCTTTGCCAGGGGGAATGGTCCAATGATATCGACTCCCCACATATCAAACGGCCATATCGGTATGATAAGACTTGTTCTACTGGTGGCACCTTTGGCAGGTCCGAGAAGAGCTGGCATTTGTCGCCAATTTTTTACGTAGGCTTGGGCTTCTTCTCTTAAGTTAGGCCAGTAGTAACCAAGTGTGATATTTTATCGGCAAGGTTTCTGGCCCCCGGGTGTCCTCCGCAAACTCCTTCATGTACCTCAGCCAGGAGTTTCTCGGTATCTTTAAGGGAAACACATCTTAGGAGAGGCCTAGAGAATGACCTTTGATATAGAATGTCGTTCAGACTATGTACGGGCCGTCTCTTCTTTATCAATTGGCCTCTAACTCGTCTTCCGGTAGTCTGCCCTTCTCGATGTAATCCTTGTAGTAGTCAATCCAGGTTCTCTCTTCGTCATCTAGAATTAGGATTCTAGTCTTTCGTAAGCGGGTTGGTCGGCATAGATGATGAGGGGATTGATTTTCTTCTGGTGTGGCCATCTTTGACAACAAGTCGGCCTCCAGGTTGTGTTCCCGTCCTACTTGCCTTATTTCCCAGAACTCCAAATTCTTAGTGAGATTCAGGACGAGGTCCCTGTACTTGTCAGCATGTGTTTCTCGGTATTGTACTCGCCCTTCACTTGGTTTACCACTAGTTGGGAGTCACTGTAGGCCACCAGTTTATTCGCACCAAAGAACTTAGCCCTTTCTATTCCTAGATCAAAGCTTCGTACTCCACCTGGTGGTTTGAAGCTTGGAATTTTAATCTAATGAAGTCACGAGCACGTGTTCGCCGCCTGGGCTTGTTAAGTATACCCCGGCTCCATTTCTTTCTTTTGTTGTTGATCCATCTGTATACAAGATCCAACAGTCTTCAGGTAATTCTTCTAAGGGCTCTCTGTCCATGGGAAACTTCCTTTTCCTTGTTATCGGTGTATCCTCCTGGAGAACGCGGTTTCCACTAGGAAATCGGCCAAGGGCTGCGCCATCAGTGTCTTCCTCGGCTTGTAAGTGATGTCGAATTCAGTTAACTCATGGACCAGTTCAGCAATCTGCCCGAGCTGTCTATCTTGTGGAGGATCTTTCTGAGTGGCGTGTCGGTGTAAACCGTGATGGGATGAGCGGAGATGTATGCACGTAGTTTTCCGGGCAGCAATGGACTAAGGCATATGCTATCTTCTCGGCATTATAGTACCTACTCTCGGTATCTGAAAATGCTTTACTTACATAGTACACCGGTTTCTGAATCCTATTTTCTCATACTAACACGGCCGCCACGGCTCTGTCCGTTGCTGCAAGGAATACGGAGAGTGTTTCTCCCATAATCGGACTGCTAAGCAATGGGGGTGAACCCAAGTATTATTTTATTTGCTGGAATGACGTGAGCATTCTGGGGTCCACTCGAAGTCCTTTGTTCCTTTCAGGGCTTTGAAGAAGGGTAACGAGACTTTTTGCCGACTTGGTGATAAATCTTCCCAGGGCGGCCACCCTGCCATTCAACCTTTGAACCTCTTTTACACACGTCGGCTCTTTCATGTCGACTAAGGCCTATATCTTCTCCGGATTTGCCTCGATGCCTCGCTGGGAACCAGAAACCAAGGAATTTACCCGCCGTGACCCCGAAAACACATTGCTTGGGTTGAGCTTCATGTCGTTCTCTTTCAGATTTTTTATAGTCTCTGCCAGGTCTGGGGACGTGGCTTCCTGACTGCTTTTTATTACATGTCGTTAATATAAGCTTCCATGTTCCGGCCGATCTGGGATTTGAACACCTTGTTCACCATCCACTGATAAGTTGCGCCAGCATTTTAAGGCCAAAAGGCATCATCACATAACAATAGATCCTCCTGCCTGCTTGGAAGACGTCTTTTCGATATCGTCCTCAGCCATTTTGACCTGGTGATAACCAGAATAAGCGTCTAGGAAGCTCAGGTTTGGTGTCCAGCTATGGAGTCGACCAACTTGTCTATTCTGGGTAGAGGGTAGCTATCCTTGGGGACATGCTTTGTTGAGATCTGTGAAATCGACACACATTCTCCACTTGCCGTTCTGTTTTTTCACCATTACGACATTAGCCAGCCACTTAGGGTATGTCGCTTCTCAGATTATCCCGGCCTCATCAATTTATCCACCTTGGCCTGTATTGCCTGTTCTTTTTCTATAGAAAAGACCCTTCGTTCCTTGCTTGACGGGTTTGAAAAAACTGTCGACCTCTAGTTTGTGGAGAGCAATGGCTTCTTTAACTCCAACCATGTCTTCAACTTCCAGCAAACACGTCTAGGTTGTTTTTGAGTAGGTTGACGATTTCTGCTCTTTCTTTGGGGGGAGTTGTTTTCCAATTCGTACCTTCTATTCCGGGTAGTCGGGTTGATGACGACCTCATCCAACTGATCGACTGGTCTTAGCTCGGGACCGTCCCTGAACTCCAAGGTTTTCCACGATGATTTGCTTTACTTTTTCCTTGTCCTTTCCTTCTAGGCTTAAATTCTCCATATCTAGAAGTCTGTCAATCTCGGCATCCATGTGGGCAGGTATTGTGACCCCCGAGCTGGGGACGGGGCGAGGTTTGAGCCACTCGGCTCATCCGAAGCTGCGTTCATGGAGATACAACCATATCCCTCCATACCATATGTCACCTCGGTCTCTGTCATGGCATTTTCAGCATCACGAACTACCCATTCCTCAGGTATGTCTATCGTTATCACACGATGTTAGGGGCTGATGTAGTGACCGTGGTCGACTTCGATATAGTGATATTTCTTTCTGGAGTGTCAATTTCCATCTTGGATTTTTCCTTTCTTGACCTCATCACGTGTTCTAAGAAGTGCTTGGGTTGCTGCGGACGCAGCCTTACGCCTTCTGGGGTTGGGAATTTCACCCTTTGGTGAGGGAGGGAGGCAACCATTCCCAGTTTTCCCTGACTAGGCGAGCCGAGGATGGCGTGGTTGTCACTTACCAAGTCCATGAAGATGAAGGTGATTGTTGCGCTGTTTTGTAGGGTACTCACCGACTTCTAGTACCAAGTCCACGTTCCCTTAGCCTCGGCTTTGTGATTTGTGAATCCTCTAGTCTCCCATTGTAAGGGGTGAGCATGGTGTCGGGCAACTCCATCTCTTTGAAGTTCTGTAATAGAGCACATATTTAGCGGCCCCAAAATCTATTAAGAGCCTTTCCGACTCACAGTTGTCGATTCGGCCTGTGATGACCAAAGGCTGCTCTCTCATGGCCCTGTTCCGGCCAGCTCGTTAGGGGAGAAACTAATCACCTCCTCCCCTTTGTGAATCCAAGGGAGATATATGGTAAAACTTTTCTTAGCTCATAGATATTCTCTTTTAACTTGGTGTTGGAAGGGATTTCCTCCCTGATTACACCAATCAGTTTTGCCCGAGGTGGCCTGTTCTTCGTGGTCATCCATTTTCTCATCCTCTCTCG
>JAOWBW010000782.1:47125-144344 GCA_026119855.1 Campanula takesimana | reverse complement strand
CCAAGGGCGGGCGGGTGCCCAGGAAGGGTCAGGCGGGCGATCACCAAAGACAGAAGGTTGGTCGAAGAAACTGGCCATGTAGGCGGGCGCTTGGGACCTCACGGGCGGGCGCCTAGTCTGCCTTCAGGCCGGGAAACAAAGCTGGGTTTCGCCATTTTCGAACCAAAACCAAATTTCTCACAAATCAACACTCCCAACTTGATCCTCAAAGTACCCAAACAACATCTAACTTAAAGGGGACCTAAATAACACCATTTATCAACCAAAACCAAGATCAAATCCCCATATTCATTACAATCACCATCTTTAACCAAAACCCAAACAAATTCCAAATAAATTCCAAACTCAATCAAACATCAAATATAACAACTTAAGCATTATATAAACATGATATGAACATTTTAGCATAAAAATGGGGGAAAAGCAACTTACTTGAGATTTCTCAAAGATGACGGAATTCAATTATTTTTGGTTCTACGCGATCCTATCGACGATCTAAACACATTTCATAAAATGATCACTAAGAAATAATGGGAGGAAGATAGGTAGAATGAAGAGAGAAGGGAGAGAAAAACTTACCCAAACCAATTGGAGAGAGAGAGAGAGTTTGCTGGGAGAGAGGGAGTAGGGTGAGGAAGAGAGTGAGGGAGAAGGAAGAGTAGGGAGGGAGTAGTTAAAATTATTTAAAAACTTACACTTAGGCCCCCTCACCCATACTAACATATAACCCAACCAAATTCCCTACTACCCACTTAACACAATATCAACCAAATAAGGCTAGACACAAATTAATATTATGAGATATAAAATGCGAACATAAATAATTAAATCAAATAAATAAATAATTAATTAATTATTTATCAATAAAATAGAGACGAGTTTTCGGGTCATGACAGTTGCGTTTTCTGTTTTCCCCGGTCCAGATTGGCCTTGGATGGGATGAATCGCGCTCTTGCGTGAGCCTTAGGTTATGACTTTGTGTCATATTCCCCCCGTTGTTACTTTGATTCTTATGGTTATGGTTTGGTTTTCGGGATCCCGGCTTCAGCTATTTATGCTGCTCAGATGATTTTCTCAGATGGTATTCTCAGACGGTTATGTTCTTTCAGTAAACCTTGGCTTGGTATCCACTTATGAGTGTTTATTTCCGCATTTGGTGTGGTATGATGAGTTGGCTTTGCCTCTCATATTTTATGCTATGTGATTGCTATGATACTGTTCTTTATGATTATCATTTTAGCATGAAACGTAGTTGCATTTTAGTAGCTTACTGAGATTTATTCTCACCCCTTATTTGTTTACTGTTTTAGATAAAGGCAAGCCCAGGGGATAGGTCACTTCACAAGGGAGGACGTCGGGTTGCTAATCTATTTTGGAAAGTAAGTATGGTTTAAAGGTTACATTATATAAATGTATAACCTTTGGGGTAGTGTACCCAAGATTGTATCCGTGTATCACCTATTTTGTTAAAATGTGGTAATTGTACATTTGTATAAGAGTTTGTAAGCCTTCGGGCTAAGTACTTTCGTTGGTAAAAGTTGTTTGTACAGTTTGTTTGAAAGTTAAATGGAAGTCTTTGAACTTTGAGTGTGGATTTTGTTAAACTTTATGAAAGTATATTTCAAAAAAAATTCTAAAAGTGTTTTATGACGTCTTCTAATCATGTCCCGAGCGTGGGGCCAAGTAGGACCACGGGTCTGGGGCGCGACAATTAGTATCAGAGCTAGGTTGTAGATGGTCTAGAATGACTAAGTAATCTAGGAGGGTAGTTGTGTATAGGGTGAGTAACGTTGAGAGTCTTATGCAGGTACTTATTGAAAATAGTTGGGACAGAAGGAAATCAGTCAGGGCCTTCAGGGCAAGAAGATATTAGAGAAGAGGCTCGAATCATGTTTCAAGGAATGTTTGAAGCAGCCATGAAAACCTTAAATGATTAAAGACAAGGAGAAGATCAAGTACCTCCGAGATATGGGTTAGAACAGTTCTTAAAAATGAAATCAATAGGCTATGATTGAGAACCAGATGTGGCTAAAGTGGAAAGGTGGATTGAATCGATGGAGAAATATTTGATGTTCTGAGATGTTTTGATGAAGATCAAATCAGGTTTGCTACTTATAAACTGAGTGGAGCTGTTGAGTATTGGTGGAAAGCTTTGAAAACTTGTTGGGATGAGACTCATGTACCCTATACTTGGGAAAATTTTCTAAAAGAAGTTCAAGGAACATTTTATTCCCCGGGTGGATCAAGACAAGAAAGAAATGGAGTTTCTTAACTTAGAGCAAAATGTTATGTCCGTGGCTCGGTACCCATCTAAATTCACAGAGTTATCCAGGTACTATACTCATTTAGTTGCAACAGTGGAAAGGAAGGCGATGCGATTTGTGAGAGGATTAAGAACTGTGATCTGAATTCAACTAGTATCCCACAAGTTACAGGATTTTCAAGATGCAGTTGATAGAGTTTATCAAGTGGAGCACCATATTGAAGAACATAAGAGGAAAGTTGAACTATCGGGTGCGGAAAGGCAAGGAAGACCTCAACCACAGTATGGTGACAATCGAGGAGGTCAGGGAACATCATTACAAAATAGAGGTCAACCTCAGGAGAAATCAATTGCCAATAATCAAGGTAACACTTTGGGAAATCAAAGTAGAAGAAGTTGGGTAAGTGCTTGAATTGTGGTCAGTATGATCATTTTCAGAGGGATGCTTCGGGAAAGCCTAAAGTGCAGGGTCGTGTTTTTGTTATTAATCAACAGCAGGTTTCAGATTCTTCTGTCATGATAGGAGGTATAATTTTTATGTCTAGTTTGAGGGCACGAGCACTTAAATACCCCAGCTCTTTGCATTTATATGTGTCTGTGCATTTTTGCATCTCAGTTACGTTTGTCTCCTGAGTCTCTACCATATGTGTTAGAGGTGTCCACTCCTATGGGGGAGTGTTTGGCAACTGATAGAGTATTGCATACTTGTGATGTGCATATTCGTGAGCATGTTGTACTTGCTGATTTAGTTATATTGCCATTGCAAGATTTTGATTTTTATCTTGGGAATGATGATATGGTTATTTACAGTGATGCTTCGAGGAAGTTAACTTCTTGTGAACAGAACTATCCAACCCATCACATAGAACTTGTTGCGATTGTTTTTTGCGTTACATAAGTGGAAACATTATCTTTATAGAACAATGTTTGAGATTTTTACAAATCATAAGAGTTGAGATATCTTTTCCTCTAGAAAGATTTGCACAACCGACAGCGTAGATGGATGGAGCTTGTGAAGGACTATGATTGTACCATCTCTTATCATCTGGGCAAGGCAAACATGGTTGTAGATACTATTAGTCAGAAATTTCACATAGTTTTGAGGATGGCCCGAGAATGGAAGATGTTAGAGGATGCACGATATTTGTGTTCACATGAATCGAGACATAGAGTTATGTTTGCGAATAATAGAGTATTGCCAACTTTAATTCAACAGATAAAAGATGCTTAGAAGGATGACCCCAAGATGAGAAAATTAGTGGATAAAATAGAGGATAGAAAATTTGAAGATTTCTCTCAAAGTTCTGAAGGAGTACTAACTTATAGAGGACGGCTATGTGTACCAGATATTGATGGAATTAAACGCCAAGATCTTGATGAGGGTTACGAGTTCAAGTATATTATTCATCCCAGGAGTACCAAGATGTATCAGAATTTGAAACAATATTTAAGTGGAATAATATGAAGCGGGAAATAGCGGATTATGTATCAAAGTGTTTGACTTATCAACAGATTAAAGCTGAACATTAAAGACCTGCCTGTTGGGTTTCGATCAAACATGCGCAGCGGAATTTAGCATTTAAAATTTTGAAACCCAAAGCCATGGATCCGTTCATATGATTAAATCAAATACAACATAAGAATAAAGGAATAAACTAACCCTTGATGGCTATCAAATTCTCTTGGTCTTTGGTGGAGGTTTGAAGACTTGATCACGATCACAAAGCTTGAACACGAACTTTGAAGATGATGATTTTCACCCTCTAGCGGTATCCACACTTCGAACGAATATCAAAGGAGCTTCTTTGATCTCGGTTGCTAGACCAAATTGTGAAACACTTTTTCACAATCAAAAGAACTATATGGAATTTATTTTGTGTATTATTTTGTTCTTCAACCAAGAATGTCTTGGAACAAAATAAACCCTCTCTCAAACTCTTTGAGACTCACAAAATCATTAGCATTGAGTGCTGGCCGAATTTTGGTCTTTTATACACAAGTATGACCTATTCCAAATAGGAAACTTGTGTCAAAATCCGTCCAAAATTCGTTTCCTAATCAAATTAGGAATCTGCCACCCGACAGTACTGTGCGGCCGCCCAGAATGCACTGTGCGGTCGCACAACTATCTGAAACAAACTAGTACAAATCTGAGCTAAGTGTGCGGCCGCCCAGTCCATTATGTGCGGTCGCCCACTTCCCCAGAAAGTCCAGAATTTCCAAAATTCCAATGTAGTCCTTTTAAAGATTCGTTCTATTGTGTGTGACCCTCTAGGATTATACTAAGTTGGCAATGGGTTCAAACATGAAACCATAAGATATGATTAGCTTCAAGCAAACCGTCATACCTACCCAATTAGTATAACTAGATACAAGTTCGCATTCCTCTTAGAATATGTCATAATCCTTTTGTGCACGATATCATTGAACACAAGTCATGGTCAAAGAGTCAACTTGTTTTGTTCAATACTTTCTCGATTCCGAATATGTTGATAATCCAAATGACATTGATCCAATCAATTCATTTGAGTCCGGCCGAACATTTCATCAACATCATTCCTACGAGAGGCCCAAGCTTGACATCTCTCCAAGGAGGGACAAATCCATTTAGCTTATTATTCTTCCCTACGTGAATCCGATTATGCCAATCATACCCTTTATAACTACTCGGTTAAAAGTAGCGTTTGAATATGTCAAACAAAATGTTCATCAAGTGGAAGACTATAATAACTTCATGTCTAAGGATTCAAATGACATAACTAATATGAGATATATGTATGACATAGACCATGACATAAATCTCATAGAGCGGGTCATGTCCAGTACCTTGTTCCAAACAAGTACCCATAAATCTAACATGATCATCCCATGATCATTTAGCCTTTATACTAGTGCTTAACAAGTACTAGGGACAGAGATTATTATTAGTAAACATGAACAACAATAATAATCAAAACATCTCTTTATTAATATGAAATAAATGATAACAATTACAACGTTTATTAAACGTGCCTAGGGCACCACTACCAACAATCTCCACTTGCTCTTGGCCCAATCTCCCATGTATCTAATACCCATGGACCTAACATGACCATCATGTTTAGCTTGTGGAAGTCCCTTTGTTAGCGGGTCCGCAACATTGTCATCAGTAGGTACTCTGCATATATTTACGTCTCCCCTATCAACGATCTCTCGAATGATATGAAAACGCCTAAGTATGTGTTTGGATTTCTGATGTGCTCTTGGTTCCTTTGCTTGAGCAATAGCACCATTATTATCGCAATAAAGGTCTATTGGATTAGCAATACTAGGAACCACTTCAAGTTCAGTTATGAACTTCTTAATCCAAACAGCTTCCTTTGCAGCATCCGATGCAGCAATATACTCAGCTTCTGTTGTAGAATCAGCGGTTGTACTTTGCTTGGAACTCTTCCAGCTTATAGCTCCACCATTTAACATAAACACAAAACCCGATTGCGATCGGCTATCATCTTTGTCGGTTTGGAAGCTTGCATCCGTGTAAGCATTTACAATGAGATCATCTTCCATTCCTCCATAGACCAAAAACGAGTCTTTAGTTCTTCTCAAGTACTTAAGAATCGCTTTTACAGCTATCCAGTGATTTTCGCCAGGGTCGGATTGGTATCTACTTGTCATGCTCAAAGCATAAGATACATCCGGCCTAGTACAAATCATGGCATACATGATGGACCCAATTGCCGAAGCATATGGAACATCATTCATTTTCTCACGCTCATCGTTTGTCTTAGGACATTGAGTCTTGCTTAGAGAAACTCCATGTAACACGGGCAAGGTCCCTCTCTTAGAATATTCCATACGGAATCTTCTAATGACCTTGTCAATGTATGTACTTTGGCTTTAACCAAGTAGCCTCCTTTATCTTTCTCTATAGATCTTAATGCCAAGAATATATGCGGCTTCACCCATATCTTTCATTGCGAAGCACTTTCCTAACCAAGTATTCACAGACTGAAGTGTAGGAATGTCGTTTCCAATGAGCAATATGTCATCCACGTATAAAACAAGGAAAAGCACTATGCTCCCACTAATCTTCTTGTATACACAAGGCTCATCTTTGTTCTTGATGAAACCAAACTCTTTGACCGATTCATCAAAACGGAGATTCCAACTCCTAGAAGCTTGCTTCAATCCATAGATGGATCTCTGCAATTTGCATACCTTAGAATTTTGTTCAAACCTTCTGGTTGTGTCATATACACATCCTCTTGTAGTTTTCCATTCAAGAAAGCGGTTTTGACATCCATCTGCCATATTTCATAGTCATGATATGCGGCAATGGCAAGCAAAATTCTTATAGACTTGATCATTGCTACGGGTGAAAAGGTCTCATCATAGTCAATACCATGAACTTGCCTATAACCCTTCGCTACAAGCCTAGCTTTGTAAGTATGCACCTTCCCATCCATGTCAGTCTTCTTCTTGAAGACCCATTTGCATCCTATGGTTTTTACACCTACGGGTGCATCAATCAAATTCCAAACTTGATTGTCTTGCATGGATTGCAATTCGGATTCCATGGCTCCAAGCCACTTGTCCGAATCAGGAGAAGACATCGCCTCTTGGTAGGTTGACGGTTCATCATTCTCAATGATTTCCACGTCATTACTATCCGTTACGAGAAATCCATATCTCTCGGGCTCGGATCGTAACCTACTAGATCTGCGAGTTGCTTGTGTATTTTGAACAGGTTCCACAACTCCTTGTGGTTCTTGTTATTGTTCCACTATTGGCTCAAAGTTATTTTCTGGGTCTCGAATTTCTTCAAGATTTATTTTACTCCCACTGATTTCTTTAGAGAGAAACTCTTTCTCTAGAAAGATACCAGTTCAGGCAACAAACACTTTGTTGTCCTCTCGGTTGTAAAAGTAATATCCTTTAGTTTCCTTAGGATATCCCACGAAAATACATTTATCAGATTTGTGTGCAAGTTTGTCTGAGACAAGTCTTTTGACAAAAGCTTCACAACCCCAAATCTTCATGAAAGATAGACAAGGCTTCTTTCCGCTCCACTTCTCATATGGAGTCTTTTAAACCGATTTAGTTGGAACACGATCTAGTGTGAAAGCAGCGGTTTCTAGAGCGTAACCCCAAAAGGATATTGGAAGATCAACTTGACTCATCATTGATCGAACCATGTCTAACAAAGTCCGATTCCTCCTCTCGGACACACCATTCCATTGTGGTGTTCCGGGTGGAGTCAATTGTGAAACTATTCCACAATTGTTTAGATGATCATCAAATTCTTGACTCAAGTATTCTCCACCTCGATCTGATCGAAGTGCCTTTATACTTTTGCCAAGTTGTTTTTTCTACTTCATTTTGAAATATTCTAAATATCTCGAATGCTTCACTTTTATGTTTCATTAGGTAAACATACCCAAATCTACTATAATCATCAGTGAAGGTTATGAAGTATTGAAATCCTCCTCTAGCATTGCTACTTAATGGTCCGCATACATCGGAATGTATCAACCCCAATAAGTCGCTTGCCCTTTCACCTAGCTTGGTAAAAGGTGTCTTAGTCATTTTTCCAAGAAGACACGACTCGCAAGTATCATATGATTCGAGGTCACATGAACCTAAAAGTCCGTCCCCATGGAGTTTTTGAGATACGCTTCTCATTAATATGACCAAGACGGCAATGCCACAAATAAGTATGATTTACATCATTAGGTTTAGCTTTTTTATTTACATGATAGACATTATTTTCATTCTTGACATCCAAGATATAAAGGCCATTAAATGAATTAGCAAAACCATAAAGCACATCATTTAAATAAATAGAAAATTTCTTATTCTCAATAAGAAACTTAAAACCTTCATTATCCAAACAAGAAATTGAAATAATATTTCTGCTTAAATCCGGAACATAATAACAATTGTTCAAAACAAGAATTAATCCGGAAGGTAAAGTGACTTCATAAGTCCCTACGGCTAATGCAGCAACTCTTGCTCCATTCCCCACGCGTAGATCAACTTCACCTTCTTTAAGCAGTCTCCTATTCTTTAGTCCCTGCACATTTAGACAAATGTGAGAACCACATCCGGTATCCAATACCCAAGAATCAGTGGTAGAAAGGAGAATATCTATCATATAGATACCTGAAGTCGACGCAGCCTTGCTGCTCTTCTTCTTCTTTTGCTCTTCCAAGAAAGCCTTGCAATTACGTTTCCAATGACCAATTTCTTGACAATGGAAACAGATTGCATCCTTTTGTGAATCAGGTTTTGCCTCAGAAGCCTTGGCAACCTTTGCCTTGCTTATCTTGGGTTTGACAACTTTTGCCTTACCCTTGCCTTTGGCACCAGGCTTCTTCCCCTCATGAACCAAGAGCACGGGAGAACCTTTCTCCACAATTTTCATCTCTGCAGTTTTGAGCATCCCATGCAACTCAGAGAGATTCTTATCCATTCCATGCATGTTATAATTCATTACAAACTGATTATAACTTTTAGGCAATGAATTAAGAATGAGATCCGTGGCTAGCTCCAATGGGATTGGATAGCCAAGTTTCTCAAGGTGCTCTACATAACCTTTCATTTTAAGAAAGTGAGGACTCACTTGTTGCCCTTCATTCATTTTACTAGTAGTGAATGCAATAATGGTCTTGTACCTCTCTTGCCTAGCTTACTCTTGAAACATGGTTCTCAACTCCACGCCTATCTCATAGGCTTCCAAATGTTCCAAACTTTGTTGGAGTTTTGAACCCATAGCAGCAAGCATGAGACAACTTACATCTCTAGAATCATTACGATGCTTCTTGTAATTGTCCCTTTCTACCCTAGGGGCAGTAGGTGGTGGTTCAGCAGGGAGAGGCCCATCGAGAATGTACAACTTATCTTCTTGCCTAAGAACGATTCTTATGCTACGGATCTAATCCATAAAGTTGGTACCATTCTCTTCGAGCTTATCCTTCTCAAGGATTGATCGCAACGACATTGATTGAGTGTTATTAGTCATTATCTACAAATATGCAAAATTTCCAAGATTTAATAAGTACCGATTTTCATTAAAGAGATAAATAATGTATTTTAAAACAAAATACTCCCACTAAATTATACAACCTTCTTTATACATCCAATGTATAGTATAATTTAAATGGGTTGAGATCCCGCTTTAATCTAATTTTTGAGTACGCTTTGGCGCACCGCTCAAAATTAAATCAATTAGGTGGACAACTCTTGTCAATCATATCTCATATGACTCTCAGTTCTTTTCATGAGATTCTTTAAGAAATCCAATTTCAAAAAGCATGTTAAATCTCATCTTTGCCTTAAGCCCAAAACTGTTTTGACGCTTAATTAAGTCCAACCATTTTAAACGCATAGGAAACTCTTATTCACTCATCTTGCTCAAACATGAATAAAATCAATGCACCTCGCTTTGGCGAGCCCACATAAAATTACTCATGTATAAACAAGTGTTTTAATCATGGCATGGCAAAAGGACTTAAAACTTTCTTTGAAGGTTCATCACATATAGCATATAACACATTTATGAGGACATAATATAAACATGTTACACATCAAGTTTAGCCACTAAATTAATCTCCATTAATTTAAGCATGGTATTTATGTGTCATTAGTTTCTCTATAATTATGAGGATGAGACTATTTCAACTTCGGTTATTATTTCCAAATCAAGACAACAAGAAGTGCGGTCGAACTAAGCCATTAGGCAACCACAATCCCGCACTAATTCAAGAAACTAAGAAAGTAGTCCATGTGGCCGAAACTAAGCAATAGATGGTCTCGATGAACGTAGGCCAATTGCATTCACAATTCCACATGGATCTCCAAACTTTGAATCAAGAACTTTGTTTCTCAATTTTAGCAATTATGAACTCTTCATAATTCTAACTTCGTTTTATCTTGAAACTTTGATTGCGATCAATTTTGGGAAACACAATCTCGATGAACGCAGATTAGCCATCCAAAACTTGAACCAATCTAGGAATCACAAGACTAAAACAAATAGGAAAATCAAACCCCAAAATCCACACACAAACCAACTACCCAAAACCCATTCCAGATCAGCAAGTCTGGACTGGTTCTGTTACTGGTTTTGTTGAATTTTTCGAAAAATTCCATATTCTGTTTTTCAACCAAAATCAGACATTCTGATCACCTTGTGCGGCCGCCCAAAAACCCTTGTGCGGTCGCCCAAAACTGTGCGGCCGCCCAAGGCGTTTTGTGTGGTCAGTATGATCATTTTCAGAGGGATGCTTCGGGAAAGCCTAAAGTGCAGGGTCGTGTTTTTGTTATTAATCAACAGCAGGTTTCAGATTCTTCTGTCATGATAGGAGGTATAATTTTTATGTCTAGTTTGAGGGCACGAGCACTTAAATACCCCAGCTCTTTGCATTTATATGTGTCTGTGGATTTTTGCATCTCAGTTACATTTGTCTCCTGAGTCTCTACCATATGTGTTAGAGGTGTCCACTCCTATGGGGGAGTGTTTGGCAACTGATAGAGTGTTGCATACTTGTGATGTGCATATTCGTGAGCATGTTGTACTTGCTGATTTAGTTATATTACCATTGCAAGATTTTGATTTTTATCTTGGGAATGATGATATGGTTATTTACAGTGATGCTTCGAGGAAGTTAACTTCTTGTGAACAGAACTATCCAACCCATCACATAGAACTTGTTGCGATTGTTTTTGCGTTACATAAGTGGAAACATTATCTTTATAGAACAATGTTTGAGATTTTTACAAATCATAAGAGTTGAGATATCTTTTCCTCTAGAAAGATTTGCACAACCGACAGCGTAGATGGATGGAGCTTGTGAAGGACTATGATTGTACCATCTCTTATCATCTGGGCAAGGCAAACATGGTTGTAGATACTATTAGTCAGAAATTTCACATAGTTTTGAGGATGGCCCGAGAATGGAAGATGTTAGAGGATGCACGAGATTTGTGTTCACATGAATCGAGACATAGAGTTATGTTTGCGAATAATAGAGTATTGCCAACTTTAATTCAACAGATAAAAGATGCTTAGAAGGATGACCCCAAGATGAGAAAATTAGTGGATAAAAATCGAGGATAGAAAATTTGAAGATTTCTCTCAAAGTTCTGAAGAGTACTAACTTATAGAGGACGGCTATGTGTACCAGATATTGATGGAATTAAACGCCAAGATCTTGATGAGGGTTACGAGTTCAAGTATATTATTCATCCCAGGAGTACCAAGATGTATCAGAATTTGAAACAATATTTAAGTGGAATAATATGAAGCGGGAAATAGCGGATTATGTATCAAAGTGTTTGACTTATCAACAGATTAAAGCTGAACATTAAAGACCTGCCTGTTGGATTTCGATCAAACATGCGCAGCGGAATTTAGCATTTAAAATTTTGAAACCCAAAGCCATGGATCCGTTCAGATGATTAAATCAAATACAACATAAGAATAAAGGAATAAACTAACCCTTGATGGCTATCAAATTCTCTTGGTCTTTGGTGGAGGTTTGAAGACTTGATCACGATCACAAAGCTTGAACACGAACTTTGAAGATGATGATTTTCACCCTCTAGCGGTATCCACACTTCGAACAAATATCAAAGGAGCTTCTTTGATCTCGGTGCTAGACCAAATTGTGAAACACTTTTTCACAATCAAAAGAACTATATGGAATTTATTTTGTGTATTATTTTGTTCTTCAACCAAGAATGTCTTGGAACAAAATAAACCCTCTCTCAAACTCTTTGAGACTCACAAAATCATTAGCATTGAGTGCTGGCCGAATTTTGGTCTTTTATACACAAGTATGACCTATTCCAAATAGGAAACTTGTGTCAAAATCCGTCCAAAATTCGTTTCCTAATCAAATTAGGAATCTGCCACCCGACAGTACTGTGCGGCCGCCCAGAATGCACTGTGCGGTCGCACAACTATCTGAAACAAACTAGTACAAATCTGAGCTAAGTGTGCGGCCGCCCAGTCCATTATGTGCGGTTGCCCACTTCCCCAGAAAGTCCAGAATTTCCAAAATTCCAATGTAGTCCTTTTAAAGATTCGTTCTATTGTGTGTGACCCTCTAGGATTATACTAAGTTGGCAATGGGTTCAAATATGAAACCATAAGATATGATTAGGTTCTAGCAAACCGTCATACCTACCCAATTAGTATAACTAGATACAAGTTCGCATTCCTCTTAGAATATGTCATAATCCTTTTGTCCACGATATCATTGAACACAAGTCATGGTCAAAGAGTCAACTTGTTTTGTTCAATACTTTCTCGATTCCGAATATGTTGATAATCCAAATGACATTGATCCAATCAATTCATTTGAGTCCGGCCGAACATTTCATCAACATCATTCCTACGAGAGGCCCAAGCTTGACATCTCTCCAAGGAGGGACAAATCCATTTAGCTTATTATTCTTCCCTACGTGAATCCGATTATGCCAATCATACCCTTTATAACTACTCGGTTAAAAGTAGCGTTTGAATATGTCAAACATAATGTTCATCAAGTGGAAGACTATAATAACTTCATGTCTAAGGATTCAAATGACATAACTAATATGAGATATATGTATGACATAGACCATGACATAAATCTCATAGAGCGGGTCATGTCCAGTACCTTGTTCCAAACAAGTACCCATAAATCTAACATGATCATCCCATGATCATTTAGCCTTTATACTAGTGCTTAACAAGTACTAGGGATGGAGATTATTATAAGTAAACATGAACAACAATAATAATCAAAACATCTCTTTATTAATATGAAATAAATGATAACAATTACAACGTTTATTAAACGTGCCTAGGGCACCACTACCAACACTGCCGGTCTACTTCAACCTCTAAAGATACTTGAGTGGAAATGGGATTATGTCATGATGGATTTTGTGTTAGGGTTTCCTTGTACTTGAAGAAAGCATGATGCAATTTTGGTAATCGTGGATAGATTGACAAAACCCGTTCATTTTCTACCTATTGAGATTTGCTATTCAATGGAAAAGTCATAATGGGTCTTTTGAAATTATAGAAAGAGTTGGAAATCTTGTGTACTATCTTGTGCTGCCATCTTCTTTGGGTGAATTCATAACGTATTTCATATCTCCGTGCTTTGCAAAAATTTGTATGATCCATCTTATATGTTATCAGAGATACCAGAGGATCTAGAACCGATATCTCTTATATAGAGAAACCAGTTCGAGTAATTGATACCAAAGTTCAAGAATTGAGAAACAAGAGTATTCCGCTTGTTAGAATGGTATGAAGGAATCGTAATGTTGAAAAGTCAACTTGGGAACTTCGGGAGGAAATGGAAAGGAAATATCCCTGTTTATTTGATTTGTTTGTTAAGTTACCCTAAAATTCGGGATGGATTTTCTTTAAGGGGGAGTGATTGTAACGACCTCAAAACCTGTCCCAATTTATTTTATATTTTTGGAGATTTTAATTTGAATTTATGTGTGCATTTTATGTGTTGCATCACATTTTATGACTTGCACATATTGTTTGATTAATTGTGTTATTTATTTAGTTAGTAGTAATAATGAATAAGGGAGTTAATAGATTAAGTTGAAACTATAGGGTCCTTTGTGAAAATATAACTATAGGGGCTTAATTGTTCAACTTGAAAGTAGAGGGACCAAAGGGAAAATTTTATAAAAAATCTTTATATTCTTATCCTACCTTTTTCTCTCTCTCTGCGTAGCATTTCATACACTCCTAAACTTTTCTAAAATTTCTCTGGTTCAAGTAGAAGAAAGGTAAGTTTCATCCTATTTTAATTTTTATCTTTTTAATTACTTCTCCGTTTTAAAAACTAATTATATTAAAATGATCAGGGCGTTGAGTAGGCCATTTCTACCCGATCAAAATATATTTCATTTATACTTTCCCTGGAATAGGTAAGTTACTAATTCCCTTTTAAATGTTAAAATGATCATATATGTTATACTTGATACTTGTAATTGTTAATTTTGTGATTTGGGTGAATTTTGTGATACTTGTAATTTTGGGACAAAGGGCGTATTAATATACTGTGAAGAAAAACAATGGTTTAGGCTTGAAAGTAGGGTCTTGGGTATTGACTAGTTGTTAGTAAAGGTATACTTATACTTTTGGGACGGTAAAATATTTAAATGGAATAAAAGAAAATTATTCTATTATTTGTGGGACGGTAAAAAGAATGAAATAAACTTGAAAGTAAAGTTCTGGGCATGTATTGCACTCATGGGTATTGTTAAAATGCTAGTGAAAGTATACTCCTACGTTTGGGACGGTGGAATAGAGGGAGTATAATTTATTCAAAGTTTTGGCCTGCGAGGCGTGTTGGGCGGCCGCCCAAATCGGGCGTGCGGCCGCACACTTATCTGGAGAGTTTTTGTCTTGGAACAGGGAATTTTGGGCGGCCGCACAGACTGGTGTGAGCGACCGCCCAGGGCTGCTGAAAGTTTGAGTTGTTTCAATCCAAGTGATTTAGAGTTCAATCTTGGTCTAAGTCTTAGGGAATATCCTAAAGTACCTAGAAGGTTGTTGTGGAACACTCTAGTGTTTGAATTTGGTTCCTTTATGAACAAATGTGCTATGGAATGTGAATAAGTGTTACATGGGGTATTGTTGAACATCTTTGATGTGTTTTGGATTGGTTCATCTGAGTTTTGTGTGGTTCTCTACTTTGGAATCATGCCCCGGTTGTTGTTTAAGCAAGTATTCATTACTATGCTCGTGTTTAAAGTCCAGCTGGTACTTGTTGTGGAGTCAGGCAGTGGGAGAATTATAGTGGCACAAGTTAAGTTCACTATAAGGTTTTCCATTGGTACCTTGAGTCAGGCAGTGGGGGAATTATAGTGGCACACAAGCCAAGTTCACTATAAGGTTTTCCACTGTTGCCTTTTCTGTTTTCCCCAGTCCAGATTGGCCTTGGATGGGATGAATCGTTCCCTTGCGTGAGCCTTGGGTTATGATTTTGTGTCATATTCCCCCCATTGTTACTTTGATTCTTATGGTTATGGTTTGGTTTTCGGGATCCCGGCTTCAGCTATTTATGCTGCTCAGATGATTTTCTCAGATGGTATTCTCAGACGGTTATGTTCTTTCGGGAAACCTTGGCTTGGTATCCACTTATGAGTGTTTATTTCCGCATTTGGTGTGGTATGATGAGTTGGCTTTGCCTCTCATATTATATGCTATGTGATTGCTATGATACTGTTCTTTATGATTATCATTTTAGCATGAAACGTAGTTGCATTTTAGTAGCTTACTGAGATTTATTCTCACCCCTTATTTGTTTACTGTTTTAGATAAAGGCGAGCTCAGGGGATAGGTCACTTCACAAGGGAGGACGTCGGGTTGATAATCCATTTTGGAAAGTAAGTATGGTTTAAAGGTTACATTATATAAATGTATAACCATTGGGGTAGTGTACCCGAGACTGTATTCGTGTATCACCTGTTTTTTTTAAAATGTGGTAATTGTACATTTGTATAAGAGTTTGTAAGCCTTCTGGCTAAGTACTTTCGTTGGTGAAAGTTGTTTGTACAGTTTGTTTGAATGTTAAATGGAAGTCTTTGATCTTAGAGTGTGGATTTTGTTAAACTTTATGAAAGTATATTTCGAAAATTTTTCTAAAAGTGTTTTATGACGTCTTCCAATCGTGTCCTGAGCGTGGGGCCAAGTAGGACCACGGGTCTGGGGTGCGACACATTTTGACAATATAATGGTGTTTTCATTCGACTACCCCATTTTGTTGTGGGGTATAAGGACAAGTTATTTAATGTTTAATACTAACACTGCGAAGAAAAGAGTGTTGGGTTTTGATGCATCATGCGCAGCGGAATAAACAGATAAAATCAAACACCCAAGAGCCCGGATCCGTGCATGTTGATTAAATTAAATACAAGATGAAAGAAACATACCCTTGAAGATCGAATCCATGAACACGGACTTTAAGGTGCTAACGCAAACACCCTCTATCGGTATCCACACGTCGAACGGATATCAAGAACACCTGCTTGATCTGGATTGCTAGACCCAAGGCTTGATGAAGAAAAGATTTCTTCATAGGAATTATTTTGCTCCATTGATTATTGAGTTTTGATGATTCTAAATCTCAAAACTAATAATCCCCTCTATATGTGTGTAATTGTTTCTCAAACAACATGTTATGATTTCTAAAATCAACCATTAGGTTTCTTAAACCCGGCTGCACACATATATAGTAGGGTATAAACCTAATTCCTTTTGGGATCAGAATTCCTTGTCAAACAAGAGAACTGAACAAACTGTTTTCCGTCTGGACAAACAATCTGTACGGATTGGTTGGGTGACTCCCAAACCATCCGTGCGGATCCTTCCATCAGGATCCAGTTTTTCCCCTTTTTCTGTGCCTTATTCAATCCGTTCTATTGTGTGTGACCCAATAGGATTATACTAAGTTGGCAACGAGTCCGAACGAGTCAGAACCCGTAAGTCATAAGCGGACTCTAGCAAGCCATTATGACTACCCAATTAATATAACTTTGAAAGCCCAAAGTAACCTTATAGAACATATCACAATCCCTTTGTCACACGATATCATATTGGACATAAGTCATGGTCCACGTCAACTTATGTTGTCCAATGCTTTCTCGATCTCGAGTAGATTGATATGAGCAAATAACATTGAACGCTTCAATTCATTTGGGTACGGCCGTACACTATTATCAATCTCACTCATCGAGTGGCCAAGCAGATATCTCTCTTGAGAGAGGAACAAATCCCATCTTGACTTATCATTCTTCCGTACAAGAATCCGATTATGCCAATCGTAGCCTTTATAACCACCCGGTTAGGGATAGCGTTTGAGTACGTCAAACATAATGTTCATCATGTGGAAGACTATGATAATCTCAGGTCTAAGGATAAATGATATAACTATTATGAGATTTAATTATGACATTTGACCATGACATAAATCACATAACGGGTATATCCAGTACTTGTTCTCCAACATGTACCCACAAGTTTAATCCGCATCCTATGCGCTATAACCATCATATGATTATCCATTAAACTCATGCTAGCCCTTCATGAGTGCTAGGGACAATGATCATTATAATAAGCATGCAAACGATATAATAATCAGGTTTGTTAGCTCTATAACAATGAAGCTATGATATAACGCATAGGCCTTTCTCAAGGGCCTAGGGCATAATATCCAACAATCTCCCACTTGCACTAGGCCCAATCAACGTGTATCCAATACCCATTGAGCTTAGTTATGATCTCCATCATAATTGTAAACGAGCTTATGTAGGATAATTATCCTTGTTATTATCATGAGGTATTTTGAATATTTTGACATCTCCCATCTTTGACGATTTCTCGAGTAAGATAGAAATGTCTGAGTATATGTCTAGATAAGATATTAGTCCCTTGACTTGTGTAATAACGATTATTGACACAATGAAGGTACATTAAATTAGTGACACTAGAAACGATTTCTAGTTTACTAATTAGAATCTTAATCTTAACATTTTTCTTGTTGCATCTCATGCCACTAGAGACTCAACCTTTTGTAGAATAGTAATGGTCCATTTAGAACTCTTCTAACACCATTATTAGACGTAAACATGTATTTATACTACAATATTTATCTTTGTTGGTTTGTAAGAATGCATCTATGTAACTATTACAAGATCATCTTTCATTCCATCAAATCAAGAACGCATCCTTTAGTTCCTTTTTAGAGAACATAAGAGTGTTTCTTACTAGTGACTTTCACTAGGATCCGATTGGTATTATCTCATCATACTCCAAGTATATGAGACATCTGGTCTTAGTACATTAGCATGGCTTACATGATAGATCCAATTGCCGAAGCATAAGGAATCCTAATCATGTACTCTTGCTCATTAGTCTTCCAGTAAGACTAAATCTTGCAAAGATTAATGCCATTAGACTTTCACAAGTAACCTCTCCAATAGTCTTGCATAGTGAACTTTTCACTATCTTGTCTTTACTAGTACTTTGACTTTACCAAACAAATTTTAGATTTATCTCCATAAATCTAAATTCCAATGATATAGGTGGCTTTATCCAAGTCTTCATTTAGAAACTCTTTCAAATGATTTATATATCAACAATATATATATTAGACTATGAATAAATTACGCTCCCACTAAATTTATTGTAATCACAAGTCTCATCTTTGATGAATTTCAAACTCTTTGAATACTTCATCAAAATGAAATTTCACTCCAAGTAGTTTGCTTCAATCCATCTCATGAATTTCTGCAACTTGCATATTTTTATTAGAATCTTATGGATCAATCAAAACTTTTAGGTTGTATCAAACACATCCTAATGTAAGTTCCTGTTAAGGAATATAGTTTTGACATCCATCTGTCATATTTACATATTCGAAATATGAAGTCATGACAATTAGGATTCTAATAACATTAAGCATGACTACGGGTGATAAAGTTTCATCATAATCGACATTGAATTAACTTTTCTCAATTAGTCTTGCTTAATCAATATACACTTTTTAGAATTTATGACTCTAAGTCATTGATCTAAATCCAGAGCGGACTTTGCATCTTGATAGGTAACAGGTCAATCATTCGCAATGATATCTTCCCTATTACTTTCTATTACGAGAAATCAATATTTCTTGTTATAGATAGTATCCTATCAGTTATGCAAATTTCTTGTGTATACTTGAACGAATTTCCACAACTCCTTGTGAATATTTGTTCAACTTCCATCTTAGGTTCCATGTCATTTTTGGGTCTCGAACTCTTTGAGATACATTTTACTCCCACTAGTTCTTTAGAGATAAACAATTTATCTAGAAAGTGCTATTTGGAGTGACAAACGATTTGTACTCTAAAGGGTCTATTATATCCCATAAAATACATTTATTAGATTTGGGTGTGATTTTGACCAAGACAAAACTTTTCTGAAAAGTATCATATCACAAATCTTTATGGAAGATAAACCAAGTTTTCTTTCATTCCATATCTTATATGGTATAACGAACCTCCTTAGACGAATCTCAATTTAGTGTAATCGCAGCTGTTTCCAGCACATAATCCAGAGGGTTAATTAAAGATCAGTTTGACTTACCATGAGGCGAAAAACTACATTTTACAGACAATCTGTAAACTTCAGGAACATCATCCGTACGGCTGCTGTTTCCAGATTCTGTTTTTCTTAAATTGCAGACTTTCTGTAGAATTCTCATCGAGTCCAAGGCTCAAATATTTATTACTTTGATCTAATCAGAGTACATCAATACTTTTGCCATGAGGTGTTGAAATCATTTCTAGCATTGTTACTTAAATAAACTACATACATCAAAATGTATAAGTTCAAAAGAGTACTTCCTCTTACTACTATTAGTAAAAGATATCTTGATCAATTTCTAAGATTCACATCTATCACATGATTCGAAATCATATGAATTTAAAAGTCCGTCACATGGAATTTCAGATATGTGTTTCTTATCATTTGATATAGACATTAATGTTTTTTAAGAATGTAACGATTACATCCTTATATTCAGATTTTCATTATTTACGTTATGCTCATTATTTTGTTCTTCCAAGATAAGGATATTAAGTCCCATTATATGATTAGCAATACAATAAAGCAAATCATATTTAATGGGACACTTTCTTATTCGAAATAAGAAATATCCATAATCTTCTAATGAAGAAACCAAAATAATATTTATACTTAAAATAAGAACATCGCACAATTTGTTCAAAACAAATATGAACTTATTAGATAAAGACACTTCGCAAGTTCCTATGACTAATGTTGCAACCATTGCATCATTATTGCCACATAGGTTAATCTTTACCCTTACAAGTAGAATTTTAACATAAATACTTGAAGTGGTAGTCCAACTACCCTTCCTTTTGATCTTTTAATTCAAATTGTAATTTCACCAACGGTCAATCCTATTGCCAAGGTACAAATTACATTCTTTGGATTTTAGGTTTTGCCACAAATATTTCTTTTTAGGCTTGACAACTTTTGTCTTGCCTTTATCTTAAATCCTTGTCCTTATTAACCTTTAGAGTTTGAGAATGTTTCCATTTTATATTAAGACATAGCATTTTAAACATCAAATGTCGCTTATGAATTGATATCAAATCCGTTTGTTAGTTCCAAACTAACATGATAACCAAGCCAACTAAGGTAATTAATATGTTTCTCCATGTTTAAAACATGAGAACTTATTAATATATCTTTCATTCATCTCATGAATGTTAGGCTCTTAATCAATCTCAAACTTTATTTGCCTTTCTTGCTTGTAGGAACGTTTCCTACGAGATTGCTTATCGCATAAGCATTCATACGTTTTAGATACTTCTAAAGTTTCCAAACACATGATGGCAAGTCTTAGGACGATTGACATCTATAGAATCATCGACATGTTTTCTAATCAATGTCTTTGTCCACCCTTAAGGCATTAGGTTTCTTAGGAATAGGATTTATTAAATTCATAACTTCCGATCTTGCTTTAGAACAATTCTTAAGCTCATGACTAGGTCATGGAAGTTAATCTTACTCTTCTTAAAGTGGGGGTAATCGCAGTAATTATACATGATTATAGTTTAAGACATTCTACGAAATATGCAAATAAATATACACATATATTTCATACCATTATCATTTAGAGACATTTAATGTATTTCCTAAATACTCCCACTAATTATACACCTTCAAATACAACAATTGTATAATATAATTTAAGTAGGCTAAGATCCAACTTTAATTTAATTTCAAGTCCGCTTTGGCGATACTGCTCAAAATTAAATAATTAGGTAGACAGCTCTTTTCAATCATATCATATATGATTCTTAGATCCTTTATGAGATTTGTTAGACATCTTATGTCAGACATGTTTTAATCTCATCTTGTGCTTTAGGCCCAAAACTTTGTCTTTGATAGCCTAATTAAGTCAGACCACGTTAAACGTATAGGAAACTCTCATTCTCATCTTGCTCATAACTGATAGAATTAATGCACCTCGCTTTGGCAGAGCCCATATAAAAATACCCGGTGTAATCACAAGTGTTTTAATAATGGATTGGCACATGACTTAATTTTAAGAAGTTTATTTGCTTAGAGATATGATCATATATTTAATTATGTCATAATATAATATAGTCTTTGCATAATCAAGTTAACTAATCAAATTAATTAACAGAAGCAAAATCTTGTGATTCAATTATGAGCAACATTGTGGGGACGGAATCTAAATTATCTGTAAACGATTTACAGATTGGATATTTCATTCGTATTCCCAGAAACAAGGCGTAAGCCTGCCATTGGTCCATGCAATGAATTAATCCAAATATAGTTTCCTTCTCTGCAAACTATTTGCACTTTGTATAGGGATAAATTCTGAAAACTTTGAGATTACACTAACCTTAAACTCCTTTATGAACTGAAATTTGTTTCAGGAAACACGGTTTCCAAAACCTGCCATCTGAAACAGATCAGAATCAGTAATGCCCAAACCATCCGTACAGATGTTTCTGGAAGCATCCAGATTTATCCGTACAGCTCTTTCATACAGGTCACATAATGTCGCGACCCCGGACCCCGCGGGCCCCGGGACCGCGAGCTGGACGTCGACTCTAACAATAACTCCAAAATACCGAAGTTAAAATTTCCATTTAATACCAAAAGGTGGTGATCCAAATTTTACAAAACCGGTTTGATAAAAACCAAATACAACTTATCATAAACTTCCACAAGTTTATGCTAACAAGAATACAAATATACAAAAACCTAATGACGTCAATGTTTGGTACAATTATCCCCAAAGGTTACACATTGATATAATGTAAACCAACCTATACAACTTTCCCCAAAAGAACGGGATCCACACTCGACGTCCTCTTTCTCGTGATCAGCGAGACTAATCCTTAGCACCTGGGGGGGGGGTTAAGGAAAAACAAAGATGAAAGGAAACGGGGTGAGATAAATCTCAATAAGTTACTAATGCAACTACATGACATGCTATGATGCAATAAGCAATAAGCAATGATAAATATCACATAGCACATCGCAATTATCATATAAACAGATAGCAGCGGAAATAAACACATAACAAAGGATATAGCCAAGGTTTTCCAAACCGGAACACCCAAATAAAGGATCGCTGCGCAGCTTCATAATCAACCAATCAACATCTTCATGATGGCATGAAAGCCGAAGAGAAAACCCGGTACCGGAACCAAATCATAAAAGTGTCACAAAGGACAAGGACCATGACACAAAGTCATGCCCGTTAGCCAGATACATTCACAAAGGAACGCTGACTTATCCTTTCCAAGGCCAATCTGGAGAAGGGGTATAGTAAGGGCAAAACAATGGTCAACATTATAATGGACTTGGCTTTGCCATTATAATCTTTCCCATCGCCCGATGCAACAAATATGCCAGCTGGGCTTCCAAATGAATGCTAAGTAATAATAATTTAGCATGAATGAACAACTTAAGGTTCCAAAGTAGGGAACCATTCCAATTAAATCACCACAAAGGCAAACCAATACAAACCGTGCATCAAAGATGAACCACGTTCCCAAAATGATACTTAATCAAATTCCATCTCGTATTTATTCACAAAGGAATCAAACCCAATCAATAAAGTGTTCCAACAATGACACTTAACACTTACTTACTTTCAAACACAAACTTGATCACAAAGGACTCAATTCTATCACTAGAATGCACTACAATGTTCACTAAGGTCAACTAGGAGGACACCCAAGAATTGGATCACAACGCATCCTTTAGTCACACAATTTAACAAAATGTGCATTTTTCAGAGACCTGTGCGGCCGCCCACTATGGGTTGTGCGGTCGCCCAAAGTGCCTCAAAACAAGAACAAAAACTCTCAGAAAGGTGCGCGGTCGCCCAAACTATTTTGGGCGGTCGCACAACATGCCGGAATCGCCAGAATCGGGAAGAACAACATGGGTTCTTCCATTTTTATACCCAAAACACATTTCCACCCAAAATCCAACATTCCAACTAGCATATTAAGGTACCAAAACAACTTATAAGTCTAAAAGGACTCCCTAAACAACATTTAACAACCAAATTCAAGAATCAAACCAACATTCAAGATTTCACCATTTTTGATCAAAAACCCAAATAAATTCCAAATAATTTGCAAACTCAACCAAACTTCAAATATAACACATTAATCATCATATAAACATGATATGAACATTTTAGCATTTAAATGGGGGAAAAGTAACTTACTTGCAAATTCTCAAAGTTGACGGAATTCAAGTCTTTTTGACTCTACACGATCCTAGCGACGATCTAAACAACGTTCAAGATTTAAGAAATGAGAGAAGATGAGAGGAAGGAGGAGAAAATGAAGAGAGAAGGAGAAGAAGAAAACTTACCAAACTTGGAGGAGAGAGAGAGACTTGTCTGGGAAAAAAATGGGTGGAGTATGGTGAGGGAGAAGGAGGTGAGGGAAGGTGTAGGGAGGGAGTAGGGGGTTTATTTTAAAAACTTACACTTAGGCCCCCTCTCTCACACTACACACACAAACACTACACTCCCTACTAACAATTAAGACTCAACACTTCCACACTAGCCCAAATAACTCGAATAAAATGCTAGGCATAAGTATTATAACACATAAATTGCACACATAATTATTTAAATAAATAATAATTTAAATAAATAAATAAGCAAATAATTAAATAAAAATCATTTAATTACTAATAAAATAGAGCCTATATTTCGGGTCGTGACATTCACTCCCCCTTAAAGAAAATTCGACCCGAATTTTAACGAGACTTACTTTAAACAAAAAGCCACGGAAATTTCCTCTCGATCTCATCTCGGAGCTCCCACGTCGACTCCTCGATGTTATGATTCCTCCAAAGGACTCGAACCAACGCGATGCTCTTGCTCCTCAACTCTTGGACCTTGGAATCTAAAATCCGAACCGGTCGTTCCTCATAAGACATATCGGGCTCAATATCTTCCGGTATCCTCGGTAACACGTGAGACGGATCATGAACATACTTCCGAAGCATAGAAACGTGGAAAACGTTGTGCAACCGGTCCAAAGATGACGGCAACGCAAGACGATACGCAAGAAGTCCAACCTTTCCCAAGATCTCAAACGGACCAATAAACCTCGGAGCCAACTTGCCTTTCTTCCCAAAACGACGAATACCCACCTTCGGAGACACTTTCAAGAATACCAAATCACCAACCTGAAAACTAAGGTCTCGCCTTCGGTTATCTGCATAGCTCTTATGTCGACTCTGGGCTGTCTTCAATCTATCCCGGATAACTTTAACTTTATCAACTGAATCCCGAAGCAAATCAATACCCAAAACTTTCGCTTCACCAACCTCATCCCAACAAATAGGCGATCTACACTTCCTTCCATACAAGGCCTCAAACGGTGCCATCTCGATACTAGCCTGATAACTGTTGTTGTAAGAGAACTCCACTAACGGTAGGTGCGAATCCCAAGAATCGGAAAAGTCTATCGCACACGCTCGCAACATATCCTCCAAAATCTGAATAGTCCTCTCGGATTGACCATCGGTTTGAGGATGAAAAGCTGTACTGAATCGCAAATCTGTACCCAAAGCTTCCTGAAATGCCTTCCAGAACCTAGAAGTAAACCTCGGGTCTCGATCTGACACAATGCTAACCGGAACCCCATGCAATCTAACGATCTCATCAATATAAAGGGTCGCAAGCTTCTCCATCGAATACCTGATGTCAATAGGCAAGAAATGGGCGCTCTTGGTCAATCTATCTACGATTACCCAAACACTGTCATACTTCCTACGGGTACGAGGCAGTCCCGTAACGAAATCCATAGTCACATGCTCCCATTTCCACTCGGGAATCTCTAACGGCTGAAGCAATCCCGCGGGTCTCTGATGCTCGGCTTTGACCTGCTGACAAGTTAAACACTTCGAAACATACTCGGCTATTTCCCTTTTCATATTAATCCACCAAAATTGTTGCTTCAAGTCTTGATACATCTTCGTACTACCTGGATGAATAGTATATCTCGATTTGTGACCCTCATCAAGAACTCTCTGCTTAATTCCATCAACATCCGGAACACACAAGCGACCACGGAAAGTCAAAACTCCACTCGAACTCAAAGAAAAATCCTCGAAATTCTTTTCCTTCAATTTACCCATTATTTTCATCAACTCGGGATCCTCTTTCTGAGCTTCCTTTATCCTCTGAATTAGGGTCGGAGACACCCTAATATTCGCAAAAATAGCCCCATGTCTCGATTCACGAGGAGACCAATCTCGAACATCCTCTAGCATTTTCCATTCTCGAACCATCATCGAAGCCACATAAGACTTTCTACTAATCGCATCGGCTACCACATTCGCCTTCCCCGGATGATAAGAGATCGTACAATCATAGTCCTTCAATAATTCCATCCATCGGCGCTGTCGGTTGTTCAACTCTTTCTGGGAGAAAAGGTACTTCAAACTCTTGTGATCCGTAAAAATCTCAAACTTCGCTCCGTAAAGATAGTGCTTCCACTTGTGCAACGCAAAGACTATAGCCGCTAACTCCATATCATGAGTCGGGTAATTCTGTTCACTAGGGGTCAACTTCCTCGAAGCATACGCAATTACTTTCCCATTCTGCATCAACACACAACCCAAACCCTCTTTCGAAGCATCACTATAAATCACTAGGCCATCGCTCCCATTAGGCAAAGTCAAGATCGGTGCGGTAGTCAACCTCTTCTTCAATTCCTCGAAACTCTTGCCATATTTCTCGGTCCACACAAACGGAACGTTCTTTCGGGTCAACTGCGTCATCGGAGTAGCAATCCTCGAAAATCCCTCGATAAATCTTCGGTAATAACCGGCTAAACCCAGAAAACTACGAATCTCGGTCACTGACTCGGGTCTCTTCCAATCCACTATAGCCTCTATCTTTGAAGGATCCACCGAAATCCCATCTTCAGAAATCACATGACCCAGAAATGACACCTTCTCGAGCCAAAATTCGCATTTACTGAACTTCGCAAATAATTTCTCCCTCGCAAGAACGGATAAAACAGTCCTCAAATGCTGCTCGTGCTCCTCTCGAGATTTCGAATAAACAAGAATGTCGTCGATGAAAACCACCACGAACGAATCAAGATAAGGATGGAAAATCCGGTTCATCAAATCCATAAATACGGCCGGCGCGTTGGTCAACCCAAACGGCATAACCAAGAACTCATAATGACCATACCGAGTGCGAAAAGCAGTCTTCGGAATATCCTCCGATCGAACCTTCAACTGATGGTACCCACTCCTCAAATCAAGCTTAGAGAACACAACGGACCCTTGAAGCTGATCAAATAAATCATCAATGTGCGGTAGAGGATACTTATTCTTCACCGTAACCTGATTCAACTTCCGGTAATCGATACACAACCTCAACGAACCATCTTTCTTCCGCACGAACAAACCGGTGCTCCCCACGGGGAAACACTAGGGCGGATAAACCCTCGATCAAGCAACTCTTGCAACTGGACCTTTAATTCCTTCAACTCTGCGGGAGCTAACCTATAAGGTGCTTTCGAAATCGGAGCCGTACCCGGCAAAAGGTCTATACAAAACTCAATCTCACGATCGGGAGGCATCTCATACTCGGTAGAGAAAACATCGGGAAACTCCCGAACTACCCGAACACTATCCAAACTAGGGGATTCTTTCCTAGTATCAAGAACACTAGCCAAATACCCCTCACAACCACTATGCAATAATCGCCTCGCTTTCATAAAAGAAATTAAGCGAACCTTCCTACTCAGAGGACTAGCCTCAAAAACAAACTTGGGCACATCGGGAATAGAAAAAGTAACAGTTTTCTTACGGCAATCAACAGAAGCATGAAACTTGCTCAACCAATCCATACCCAAAATGACATCAAAGTCTTGGATAGGAAGAACTACCAAATCCGCACAAAGGACTCGACCACAAATAACCACATCACAAGCACGGAAGACTCGATCAGAAATCAAGCATTCTCCTATAGGGGTCGACACCTCTAGCACGTACGGTAAAGACTCAAATGCAGCATTTAACATGGAAGCAAATTTCACAGAAATGTATGAATGAGATGATCCTGGATCTACTAACGCTCGTGCGCTCACATTAGACACAGAAATAATACCTCCAATAACGGATGGATCATCGGTCGCTTGTTGTTGATTCATTGCAAACACTTTCCCTTGGACCTTGGGCTTCCCGGCGGCATCCCTTTTCTGACCCTGATTAATACTAACCCCTGACCCGGATGACTGTCCTCGGTGCCTCGTGCAATCTCTCGCAAAGTGCCCCATTTCACCACAATTGATACACTTGCCTTGCTTTTTCCAACACCTATCCTCCGAATGGCCTACCTTTTGACAAAAGGTACAAGGCTTCCTAATTTGGCTCCCTTGGTTCCCGGAAGTGGTACCCGGGTTCCTTGGGTTTTGCTGCCCTCGGGACTGAGATTGTCCCCCAAAGTTACCTCGATTTCAATCCTTGGTTGAGGCTTGCTCTGCGCCCCTTGTTTACTCGGGTTAGCTACCTCAGTCTTCCTTTTATGCTCCCCAATATCTTGCTCTATCAAATAGGCTCGGTCCACCGCATCTTGGAAAGTCACAATCCGTTGAGCAATAAGTTGAGTACGGATGGAGGTCTTCAATCCCCGAATAAATCTCATAGCCTTTTGTTCCTCGGTCCTCACCAAATAGTCGCAATACCGGGCTAATTCTATGAACTTAGCCGAGTATTGTGCTATAGACAACAATCCTTGCTCCAAGTTGAGTAGCTCGATCTCCTTTCGATTCTGATCAACAACCGGAATGAAATGCTCTCTGAACTTACGCACGAACAACTCCCACGCATACACTGTGCGAGTATCATCCCAAGTAGCTTTAACGCCTTTCCACCAATGCTCGGCGGCTCCAACAAGCTTGTAAGCCGCAAACCGGACCTTGTCCTCATCCGAACACCCAAACACATCATAAATCTTCTCCATCGACTCAATCCACAACTCAGCCTTCCTTACATCGGGCTCCCCATTGAATTCAACCGGTTTCAGTTTCAAGAATTGCTCCAAACCATAACGGGGTGGTGCTTGCTCTACCCTCGGACCTTGATCATGAATGGCCTTCATGGCCGCCTCAAACATGCCTTGAAACATGGCACGTGCTTCATCCCTTGTATCATTCGGATTCTGTGCCCCACTAGCACCTCCTCTGTTTCTTCTTCCAGACATTGAGAACAATTACCTGCATAAGACATCAACCGTTAATCACTCCGCACACTACTACCCACCTAGGTCATACTAATACACCTAGACTTATACATAGAGCTAATGCCATAGCTCTGATACCAACTGTCGCGACCCCGGACCCCGCGGGCCCCGGGACCGCGAGCTGGACGTCGACTCTAACAATAACTCCAAAATACCGAAGTTAAAATTTCCATTTAATACCAAAAGGTGGTGATCCAAATTTTACAAAACCGAGTTTGATAAAAACCAAATACAACTTATCATAAACTTCCACAAGTTTATGCTAACAAGAATACAAATATACAAAAACCTAATGACGTCAATGTTTGGTACAATTATCCCCAAAAGGTTACACATTGATATAATGTAAACCAACCTATACAACTTTCCCCAAAAGAACGGATCCACACTCGACGTCCTCTTTCTCGTGATCAGCGAGACTAATCCTTAGCACCTGGGGGGGGGGTTAAGGAAAAACAAAGATGAAAGGAAACGGGGTGAGATAAATCTCAATAAGTTACTAATGCAACTACATGACATGCTATGATGCAATAAGCAATAAGCAATGATAAATATCACATAGCACATCGCAATTATCATATAACAGATAGCAGCGGAAATAAACACATAACAAAGGATATAGCCAAGGTTTTCCAAACCGGAACACCCAAATAAAGGATCGCTGCGCAGCTTCATAATCAACCAATCAACATCTTCATAATGGCATGAAAGCCGAAGAGAAAACCCCGGTACCGGAACCAAATCATAAAAGTGTCACAAAGGACAAGGACCATGACACAAAGTCATGCCCGTTAGCCACATACATTCACAAAGGAACGCTGACTTATCCTTTCCAAGGCCAATCTGGAGAAGGGGTATAGTAAGGGCAAAACAATGGTCAACATTATAATGGACTTGGCTTTGCCATTATAATCTTTCCCATCGCCCGATGCAACAAATATGCCAGCTGGGCTTCCAAATGAATGCTAAGTAATAATAATTTAGCATGAATGAACAACTTAAGGTTCCAAAGTAGGGAACCATTCTAATTAAATCACCACAAAGGCAAACCAATACAAACCGTGCATCAAAGATGAACCACGTTCCCAAAATGATACTTAATCAAATTCCATCTCGTATTTATTCACAAAGGAATCAAACCCAATCAATAAAGTGTTCCAACAATGACACTTAACACTTACTTACTTTCAAACACAAACTTGATCACAAAGGACTCAATTCTATCACTAGAATGCACTACAATGTTCACTAAGGTCAACTAGGAGGACACCCAAGAATTGGATCACAACGCATCCTTTAGTCACACAATTTAACAAAATGTGCATTTTTCAGAGACCTGTGCGGCCGCCCACTATGGGTTGTGCGGTCGCCCAAAGTGCCTCAAAACAAGAACAAAAACTCTCAGAAAGGTGCGCGGTCGCCCAAACTATTTTGGGCGGTCGCACAACATGCCGGAATCGCCAGAATCGGGAAGAACAACATGGGTTCTTCCATTTTTATACCCAAAACACATTTCCACCCAAAATCCAACATTCCAACTAGCATACTAAGGTACCAAAACAACTTATAAGTCTAAAAGGACTCCCTAAACAACATTTAACAACCAAAATTCAAGAATCAAACCAACATTCAAGATTTCACCATTTTTGATCAAAAACCCAAATAAATTCCAAATAATTTGCAAACTCAACCAAACTTCAAATATAACACATTAATCATCATATAAACATGATATGAACATTTTAGCATTTAAATGGGGGAAAAGTAACTTACTTGCAAATTCTCAAAGTTGACGGAATTCAAATCTTTTTGACTCTACACGATCCTAGCGACGATCTAAACAACGTTCAAGATTTAAGAAATGAGAGAAGATGAGAGGAAGGAGGAGAAAATGAAGAGAGAAGGAGAAGAAGAAAACTTACCAAACTTGGAGGAGAGAGAGAGACTTGTCTGGGAAAAAAATGGGGTGGAGTATGGTGAGGGAGAAGGAGGTGAGGGAAGGTGTAGGGAGGGAGTAGGGGGTTTATTTTAAAAACTTACACTTAGGCCCCCTCTCTCACACTACACACACAAACACTACACTCCCTACTAACAATTAAGACTCAACACTTCCACACTAGCCCAAATAACTCGAATAAAATGCTAGGCATAAGTATTATAACACATAAATTGCACACATAATTATTTAAATAAATAATAATTTAAATAAATAAATAAGCAAATAATTAAATAAAAATCATTTAATTACTAATAAAATAGAGCCTATATTTCGGGTCGTGACACATAAACTCTGAACTCTTCAGAATTCTGAAACTGTATCCGCAGAGCATCTTGAAATTGAGAGCACAAACCGTACGGCCGAAACTAAGCCAAAAGGCATCCACATTTCCGTACTAAGATCAAGAAACCAAGCAACTTCTCTATACGGTCGAAACTAAGCCAAAAGGCATCCACATTCCCGTATAGATTGGATACTTGTTTCAAGATCTTTCATTGTCTCTTAATCTCACAGATTACAGCAGTTCTAAACACTTTAGAACTCTGATTTCTACAATTCCTTTTGAATTCTTTGGCCGAAAACTGTTTCAGGAAACACGGTTTCGAAAACCAGCCGTCTGAAAGCAGTTTCCAATTTCCAGATTCGAATTCTGTAAACAATTTATAGAATAATCTGAACACCAAAAAACAAAATCAAATCTGAGAATTTCCAAACTATCCGTACGGATCAGTTTGGCATCATCCAAACCATCCGTACGGATCCATTGGTAGGATCCCAGATTTCCAGTTTTTCAGAATTTCAGAAATTCGACCAAATCCAATATCATGTTTATACATAATCAGATTACAGAAATATGAATTTACAGATTATGAATTTAATTAGATCTAATCAATACCATGAATAAACAATTTATTACATACACAAATTAGATCCAAATTATCAATACACAAAATCCAATTATTTATTGATATCCCAAACATGCAATTATTTATATGGATCAAATCAATACAATAATTACATAATCCCCATATTCATGCTCATAAATTTTATATCTCATTTATAAAACTCAAATCACACATTCATCTTATTATCATGTAGATATTATATAATCGAATTAAAAAATTTCAACATGATATAATAAAATAATCAACAATGAACGGGGCTCTGATACCACTTTTGGGTTTTGATGCATCATGCGCAGCGGAATAAACAGATAAAATCAAACACCCAAGAGCCCGGATCCGTGCATGTTGATTAAATTAAATACAAGATGAAAGAAACATACCCTTGAAAATCAAATCCATGAACACGGACTTTAAGGTGCTAACGCAAACACCCTCTATCGGTATCCACACGTCGAACGGATATCAAGAACACCTTCTTGATCTGGATTGCTAGACCCAAGGCTTGATGAAGAAATGATTTCTTCATAGGAATTATTTTTCTCCATTGATTATTGAGTTTTGATGATTCTAAATCTCAAAACTAATAATCCCCTCTATATGTGTGTAATTGTTTCTCAAACAACATGTTATGATTTCTAAAATCAACCATTAGGTTTCTTAAACCCGGCTGCACACATATATAGTAGGGTATAAACCTAATTCCTTTTGGGATCAGAATTCCTTGTCAAACAAGAGAACTGAACAAACTGTTTTCCGTCTGGACAAACCATCCGTACGGATTGGTTGGGTGACTCCCAAACCATCCGTGCGGATCCTTCCATCAGGATCTAGTTTTTCCCGTTTTTCTGTGCCTTATTCAATCCGTTCTATTGTGTGTGACCCAATAGGATTATACTAAGTTGGCAACGAGTCCGAACGAGTCAGAACCCGTAAGTCATAAGCGGACTCTAGCAAGCCATTATGACTACCCAATTAATATAACTTTGAAAGCCCAAAGTAACCTTATAGAACATATCACAATCCCTTTGTCACACGATATCATATTGGACATAAGTCATGGTCCACGTCAACTTATGTTGTCCAATGCTTTCTCGATCTCGAGTAGATTGATATGAGCAAATAACATTGAACGCTTCAATTCATTTGGGTACGGCCGTACACTATTATCAATCTCACTCATCGAGTGGCCAAGCAGATATCTCTCTTGAGAGAGGGACAAATCCCATCTTGACTTATCATTCTTCCGTACAAGAATCCGATTATGCCAATCGTAGCCTTTATAACCACCCGGTTAGGGGTAGCGTTTGAGTACGTCAAACATAATGTTCATCATGTGGAAGACTATGATAATCTCAGGTCTAAGGATAAATGATATAACTATTATGAGATTTAATTATGACATTTGACCATGACATAAATCACATAACGGGTATATCCAGTACTTGTTCTCCAACATGTACCCACAAGTTTAATCTGCATTCTATGCCTATAACCATCATATGATTATCCATTAAACTCATGCTAGCCCTTCATGAGTGCTAGGGACAATGATCATTATAATAAACATGCAAAAGATATAATAATCAGGTTTGTTATCTCTATAACAATGAAGCTATGATATAACGCATAGGCCTTTCTCAAGGGCCTAGGGCATAATATCCAACAAAGAGGTAAAAGCCCTACTAGTGAATTCGCCCCCCCCCCCCCTCAGTTTGAATGGTTTTAACTGTATGAATGGCAGAAATGCGATGGGATAATTGGTTCTCAATTTGTGTTTTGAATGAACTAAAAATCTCGGTAACATTAGATTTATGTGTCATGGGATACAACCACACAAAATGAGAATAATCATCAACAATGGAAAGATAATAGCGAAAACCATTCATAGAAGCAACAGGGGAAGGATGCCCAAACATCTAAATGTAGCATATCAAGCGGATTCAATGCATTAAATGTTTGAGATGAAAAAGTGTTAGTACCCAACCTGAAAATGAGTTATTAGATACTCACAGGGACCTCCCAGGTATTTACAAGCTGCGCAGGACTTATCCAGATTTTCCCAAAAAGCCCAGATAAGAAGATATTCTCGACTGATCGGATGAGAGATTGAAGATAGACGTTATCTAGGAGTTCTCCAGAGTCCAGATTGATCAAAGCCTTGGGAACCGAGCCAAACTCTTGGTTCGACTGGGCGGCCAGTCTTGGTTTAGTCGGGCGGCTACTCCTTTCGGGTCAGTTTTCCACAGGCAAAACTGACGGCAGAACTCTCTCTCCAAGCCTTTCTAGCAATCCCGAAGGTCCGGCGAATCTGCGGAAAATATTCGGCTTCGTTATTGTCAAGATTGGTAAGTATTCTACATGTTTTCTTAGTTTAGATCTGAGTTATGCTAGTTTCATTATGTTTATGCACCCATATTCATATGATTCATAACGTGTTCTTCATGTTCTTCATGTTCTTGCTAGAATTCATAAAATGCTCCATGACTAGGGTAGCGAGCTTCGTGTTTATGTATTATCTCATATATTCATGGGAGAACTTCGTTTTTGTCCATCGTACTTTGGGTCGTGTTTCAATTTTACCATCAAACATTATTTTTTTCATTTTTACCATCGTACTACAAACAATTGTGTCATTGTATACCAAATTCGATATTTTATACCCAAAATTGTTTCAATTTTACCATTGTACTACAAACAATTGTGTCATTTTGCACCCAAAATTGGTATAAAATGACACCATTGTTTGTAGTACGATGGTAAAAATGAAAAAAATAAAGTTTGATGTTAAAAGTGAAACACGCCCTAAAGTACAATGGACCAAAACGGAGTTTTCCCTATATTCATGGCGTTCTTATTATTATGATAGATCTACAACTTATCATGCGTAAAATGCTAGATCTAATGTTTTAATCCCTATTCATATGCATAGCCGATGTTGGTCCACGAGATCTAGGAACTACTTCTAAACTTTTAACTATAGGTAAATATCACATGATCATTAACTCTCCTATGATGAATGTGATGACTGCACATTGATCTTATCAATGGTATAATCATTATTCTAGGATGTGATCATCTCGCATGTTTCTTTCTCCTCCCCCCTCATTATGCATGATCCCTATTCTTCTCTCTATTCTGATTATGTGCGAACTACGTCAACCTGAGCTTCTAATAACGAGAGGAACGTAGGCAATCTTCAGATCCGGGTCTCAATCACTAACACAATACAAACACATTATCATGATAGAAAGTCCGATCTATCGGGCGATAGGAGTGATTGCTTAATATTCTTCTCTTATCATAACTTGACCCCCGAACCCTCTCTGTTAGCTTTTCTCAATGTTTTATCTCGATAAAAACAACGTGGCAACTCTGAATAAGTTAAATTCCAATTTGAATATCCTAATCCCATAGAAAAGATAAAATAAGATAAATAAAGAAAAGACTTCCCGTGCGTCGCCCGCATTCGGAAAGGGGTATTCACAGTGGCGACTCCGCTGGGGACTAGCTTTGAACATCTTCAAACATAGAGGGTCAAACTTTCGTCAATATCATGACTGTACTTACTTGTTCTTTTTCCCTATGTACTTTATCTCCAGTGCATATTTGCTTCCCTTGTAACTGTAGAGCGTTAACATCTTAACTGTTCCCCCTTGTGCTATTTTAACTGTTTTGCATTTCATGCATGTAAATAAAAAAAAACTCTCTGTTTTTCTCCCTAAAAATAACTAGTTGTTGTCCGCACACTACCACTAGGTCCGTGTCACACTGCACACCCTACTGGATACTCTCTATCTTCATGGCACCCGGGCTATCTAACTCATCGTATTCACTTATGAGCGGTTGAGGTTAATCCTTGTTCATTTCTAAACCATGCACTCATAGAGTCTAGGACACTCCAAAGTCGACCGATTGGTTTGACTAGCTTTTCTTTATAGACAATTAACGTGTTGTTCATGCCGTCATCCGTTAAGTCTTTAATGAGTCGAGATCTTTCGAAAGAAAAAGCACAAAAAAATGAATTTCCCTACAAGGGTGTGCATATGGTAAGCCGAGTGATACTTTGTACAAAGATCTCAACTCGTTAAAAACTTAACGGAAGTAACATTGACGTTACGTTAAATGCCTTTAAACAAGGGTTGGTCGCTAGGATCCGTTAGGTCGGTGGAAGTCGCTTGCCCTATAGGACCCTCGCCCAAATTGTTCGTTTGGGATGTGCAATGCAGGTGAAAAATAAGGGGTCTATAGACGTAGTAATGGCCTCCACTGATCCAGGTTTTGTAAATAGTAACCCAAAAAAAGGGGTACCCCTTCCAACCATTAGGACTAATAATATACTGTTTTGTAAATAACAAAATACATTGCATGAGCCTTGTCCCATCCTAAACCTCACATCCGCTACCTCTACAGAGAAGAAAGTTTGGGTCCGTTCCGGTGGTCGTCTTCAACGTTCGAGCCTTCCGCGAACTCAGTCTTCAGTCTCTACATCAGCAATGTCTCCATCATCGTCTGAGCCTTCTACTCCTAATGTCTCTACTCCGCCAGTTTCCACTGCTTCTGCCGATCCGGATATCGCCGCTAGCATCAAGCCTTCGGATAATCCGCCACCTCTCTATGCTTTCTTCACTAATCTCATGCTGCAAATCTCTAAGCTTGAGGATCGAAGCAAGTCTCTAGAAAGGGTCAACCAAGAGCTTAAAGATCACCTTCATACTGAAATGAAGAAAAAAGGTGTGGAAACTAGCTTCCATAATGAAGAAGTTATCTTCGTCCAAGATGAAGAAGTGCGTGTCACCTACCCTTCCAACGAGGGTGCTATCCCTCTCAAGGTTCCCAACTACCAAAGGGTCCCTCCTCCTGATTATGGTACTAAAGCAAGCTCTAACAAGGGTCCGTATGAGCCAGAAATGATGGGTAGCTACTTATCCTCCACCAAGTTACTGCCACCATCACTACCACTAAGCATCGGTACCGCTGTGCCTACAATCTCCACTGCTCCTCCCGCTACTCAAGCCTACAGTAGCTCTGATTTATCCAATCACCCCTTAGTGGTAGCCATGCAAGAATAGATTCGCAAGCTCTCCGACACTGTCAGCAAGCAAGCCGCTCCAATAGTCAAAACCATCAACCCAAGCAATGTGGGTGCTCTCCCTAGAGACTTCAAAATGCCGATGGTCTCTACATTCCATGGTATTACATGTCCCAAGACTCACCTTGAAAACTATGTGCTAGCTATGAGAGCCCGAGACTGCACCAACGAACAGATGGCCCGAGTCTTCCACACCACCTTGGACGGAATTGCTCTTCGTTGGTTTTTGAGTTTGGATCCCTCCGAACGAGAGACATGGGATCAAATTACCACTACCTTCTGTAAGAAGTATCAGTCAAACCTAGATTGGCACGTCAACCGTACTGATTTGGAGAACACAATGCAAAGGCCCGGCGAGCCCATTTATGACTTCTACAAGAGGTGGAATCACAAGCTAGCAGAAGTTCAATACCCTCCTAAGGCAAAGGATCAAAAGAAAATCTTCTACAAGTGCTTGTTGCCTGAGCTTAGGGTAGCAATTGGCAATGGTTACTTTCCCGATCTGCGAGAAATGGTCGATGTTGGGGTCAGACACGAAGCCGGTATTACAGGTGTTGCTAAAGAAACTGCCAAAAGTGGAAATACCTCATTCCGCTACTAAGCGCAGACAAGTACCACTCCTAAAGCTAAAGGAGTGGCCGGTCAAGTGAGTATGGTTCAAGACAACTCCGCCTTTGATGTCCAAGCAGTTACAAGCAACTTCCCCCGCGAGAAAGAGCAGTTTGATGACTTCGGCATGTCTACTAGCCGAGTGTTTGAAGTTTTGATGAAGAAGGGCTTGATCAAGTTGAGGACTTTGAACCTTTGAACAAAAAGGTTAATCTTGATGCAACCAAGTTCTGCATGCAACTCAAGCGTGTCATCCAAAAACTCATAGTCGATGGAAAATTTGAGAAGCCTAAAGGTCCGAACACCGTAGCAAACCCTCTCCCAAACAACGGAGGCGTGAATGTGATCGATACTGATAAAATAAGCCAATTAGAGATAGAGGATGCCTTCACGCAACTATAGATTGCTATTGATCTTATGTACAACGGTTTATTAGCGATGAGGATGATTCAACCATTGGAAGGATATCGCCCCCACCCGGGCAACAATCCAGAAAAGGCATGCTACTACCACCAAGTTACCGGCCACGATGTCGAAGATTGCTTCGCTCTAAAACTAGTTATTCAAGAACTCATATATGATGTTCAAGTAGAGGACCCTAGAGTTGCTCTTGTTAGAACTAGAAATGAGGTAAACCTCGCCAATCTAACCGAAATGGCTGTGGCAGATGGCAAGGCACCTGATGTTGACTCAGATTGTACTTTAGAAATTATTAATGATAGTAATTTTCCTTACTACTCTCTGTCATTAAATGCTCTCTCTCTCCAAATATGGCACGCTCCTTATCCTCCGGCAACCTCGTATCCATGATCAAAGATCAGACTAACAATGTGGATCCAAGAACATTGATCTCACCCATGGTTGGAAAGTTGAAGAATTGGTGCACATATAGCGGACCCATAGCAATGACAGAATTCATGATCGAGGAACTTGGATTGACCGCTCCCCCTGTCACCTCTCCTATTGAGTCTCCTGTCAGTTCCCCAAAGTCATTTAGGTTGTCTAGGTCCAAAGTCTTTACCTTCGATTTTGAGTCTTCCTCCCAGTCTAATGACCTCACATAAGAAGACTATGAAATGGTCGCCAACGCTATCTTTCCCTTCGCACTAAATGAAAATCTTGACCTCTCCGAATATCCCGCTATAGCCACTCTTATAAATGATAAATTAACTAATCAACCTAATGATGTATAACTAGTTAATAACGATTCATTAAAAGATGCAGACACAAACAAACTTAATAACGAATACATCCGAGAAATCTCAGAGCAGGTTATCAATCAAAGGGAAAACCGAGCCCAAGCTGCCAATGAGGTGTTAACATGTGTGAATCTGGGGACAGACAACGAACCTAAGGAAACATAGATTAGGAGCTTCTTTCAAGGTGAAGAGCGAGAAGCACTGATTGGGTTACTCAAGGAATATATTGACGTATTGCATGGTCTTACAAAGATATGCCGGTGTGAGTACGCCCGATCGAAAATTGAGAGTCGCCATATTGTTTTATTTGTAGTTAAAACATTGAGAAAACCATTTATGAGAATAATAGGGTTTGAGGGTCAAATTACAATAGAAGAAGAATATTAAGTGATCACTCATATTGCCCGACGAATCAGTCTTTCTATCATGATTAATGTGTGTGTGTGTGTGTGTGTTTGAGACCGGATCTGAAGATTGCCTACACTCTTCTCATCATGAGAAGCTCAGGTCGGTATAGTTCATTGATGAATTAGAATGGAGAGATAAAGCGAGATCATGCATATAGAGGGGGAAGATTAGGGTTAGAAGTAGTTCCTAGATCATGTTAGGGTTTGATGAAACCCTAGGATTATCATTGGCTATGGCATGTGCACATAAATAGGGATTACAATCCTAGATCTAGTATATGATGTATGATAAGTCATAAATCTAGCATTATAATAACAACATCATGAATACATATGAATTAACACATAAACATAAAGATCGCTACCCTAAATATAGCATTATATAAGTAATATGTGACCTAGATCTAGTACGGGTTTCGTGGAAACCCTAGATCATCATCGGTCAAGAACACGAACGATGAACAAAACCCTAGATCTAACAATATATGAATGAATATAATAGATCTAAGTAGTTAAGTAGTAAGAATGCGTTACCGAACCGATTAAAGAGGCTTCGAAGGTTTGAATCTTCACTCCTTTGGTTGAATGGTGGTATTGGATCTCTTTGATGATCAAAGCAAGATTAAAGAGAGGGTTTTGAGAGGGAGAGAGAGAGAGGCTGGGAAGAGATTCTATGAGGGTTTTCCCATGGGTGAAAGTTGTGATCAATAGGCTGAGAGTAGAGGCCTATTTATAGGGAAAAAACTGAGAATTGAACAAGTGGCCGCACGGCCGTGCCGGTGCTGTATGGTGGTGAAGCGGCCGTACGGTGGTGATCTTCGGATTTCGTGCTTATCAAGATCTCATCGAATCCTTACCAGTTTGTTCACGGGATTTGTCCATTATCTTGATGGAATTCGATCTATAACCGATTTCGTCTATCAGGGAGTCTGGGAATCTGTCGGATAGGTCCCTGTCAGGTTATAATTACCTAAAAGGTCCTTAGATATATATCTGAAGTTCTAGGAAGTCCTAAATCTTTAGATCGGGTATTAACAGTAGCCCCTCATCGACGCTTCTTGCAAGGCATGGAGGGTCGTCGATTAAGAAAGGAACTGATCTGAAACAAGTGTTCCAAATCGGGGGAAGAGAAGTAAACGGTGACCAGGTTGGTCAAACGGCTAACCCTAAGTCAGGCTACTTACGTATCCAAATGGAATCAAGTCGTTCGTAGTTCGAGAACTGAGGGAGAAAGAAACGAGACATCGTCTTTCGCTGGGGATAGACAAACATTCGTCAAGCAATAAAGTCGCGTGGACCCTACTAGGAAGAAAAGAAAAAAGAAACCAGACATCATCCTACTGCTGGGGACAACAATCCTACGGGCACTATCCTGTATGAAGACCGAACATTCGTTAGAAGAAACGAGACATCAGACTCCGGCTAGGGATAACGATCCTACGGAAACTATCCTGTATGAAGACCGAACATTCGTAAGCAATAAAGTCGTTGCAAATGGACTCTATTGGGGAAGGAGGTAAAAAGGAAGAAACCAAAAAAGAAACGAAACATTGTAGAGCAATAAAGTCATTGCAAATGGACTTTATTGGGGAAAGGAGGAAAGGCCATACGCACGGTTCGACAAGAAGCTTTAAGAATCGAGAACGGAATTAGGGATGAATTCTAACTTCCTATAGAGTGCGCGTAATCGCCTAATTTCTCGGTAAACTATGGTACTTAGAGAGGTATAGTCCTCAATATCTCAGAATCCGGTAACTGGTAACACGGACGGTACATTAGGACACAAGTGCCTCGAGCTCGCACCGGTTACGCCAAAACATGAGACACACGGTTTGAAAAAGCCATCTTACATCGCGCGTGAATCACATAACTTTCTCGGTAAACTATGGTGCCTAGGTATAGTCCTCAGCTTCGCAAAATCTGGTAACTGGTAACGCCGATTGTCTAGAGCTCGCACGGGTTACGCCTAATAACTTTCTCAACATGAAGGGTTTATGGATGCATCCGACCTCCAATTATAAATTGATTTGGTTATTAATAAAGGATTGGGGTTTGCTTAATCCGCTTTCAATCCTAATTTAGGGGTTTACGGACGTTTCTGACCTTCCATTATAGATCTTTAGGGTTTACGGATGTTTCTGACCTCCAATTATAAATTGATTTGATCATTTAAGGATTTTACTACGGTTTCCTTAATCCGCTTTCAATCCTAATTTAGGGGTTTACTGACTTTTCCGACCTTCCATTATAGATTGATTTGGAATTTTGGAGGCCTTCCGGGCCAAATAACTTTCTCAACATGAAGGGTTTACGAATGCATCCGACCTTCAATTATAATCTTTAGGGTTTACGGACGTTTCCGACCCCAATCATAAATTGATTTGGTTATTTAAGGATTTTACTACGGTTTCCTTAATCCGCTTTCAATCCTAATTTAGGGGTTTACGGACGTTTCCGACCTTCCATTATAGATTGATTTGGAATTTTGGAGGCCTTCCGGGCCAAATAACTTTCTCGACATGAAGGGTTTGCGGATGCATCCGACCTTCAATTATAATCTTTAGGGTTTACGGATGTTTCCGACCTCCAATTATAAATTGATTTAGTTATTAAAGGATTAGGGTTTATGGAGGTTTCCGACCTTCAATTTATAATCATTTAGGGATTAAGGACATTTCCGACCTTTAATTATAGATTGATTTGGAATTTTGGAGGCCTTCCGGGCCGATTTGGTGTTGGGTTCTGATGCATCATGCGCAGCGGAATAAACATTAGATCAAACACCCATGAGCCCGGATCCGTGCATGTTGATTAAATTAAATACAAGATGAAAGAAACTAAACCTTGAAGATCACATCTATGAACACGGACTTTAAGGTTCTAACGCAAACACCCTCTATCGGTATCCACACGTCGAACGGATATCAAGAACACCTTCTTGATCTGGATTGCTAGACCATAGGCTTGATGAAGAAACGATTACTTTGTAGGAATTATTTTGCTTCATTAGTCATTGTATTTTGATGATTCTCAATCTCAAAATAAATAATCATTGCTATCTATAATTTATTGTTTCTAAAACAAAGGTTTGTGATTTCCAAAATCCCCATTATAGGCTGTCAAACCCGGCTGTATATCATATATAAGGGTCTGGCTTAATTCCTTTTGGGATCGGGATTCCTTTTCGAAAAAGAAAACTGAATAAACTACACAGTTACGGGATGGGAGCCGTACGGATGTAAGACAGCCGTACACCAGTGACCAAGCCGTACGATGGCTATTTCTTCAAATCCCAGATTTTTCGCCTTTCCGATCCGTTCTATTGTGTGTGACCCAATAGGATTATACTAAGTTGGTAACTGATTCTGAACGAGTCAGAACCCGTAAGTCATAAGCAGACTCTATCAAGCCATTATGAATACCCAATTAGTATAACTTTGAAAGTCCAAAGTAACCTTATAGAATATATCACAATCCCTTTGTCACACGATATCATATTGGACATAAGTCATGGTCCACGTCAACTTATGTTGTCCAATGCTTTCTCGATCCCGAGTAGATTGATATGAGTAAATGACATTGAACACATCAATTCATTTGGGCATGCACTATCATCAACCTCACTCATCGAGTGGCCAAGAAGATATCTCTCTTGAGAGAGGGACAAATCCCATCTTGACTTATCATTCTTCCCTACATGAATCCGATTATGCCAATCATAGCCTTTATAACTACCCAGTTAAAGGTAGCGTTTGAGTACGTCAAACATAATGTTCATCATGTGGAAGACTATGATAATCTCAAGTCTAAGGATTCAAATGATATAACTATTATGAGATTTAATTATGACATTTGACCATGACATAAATCTCACAACTGGTTTATCCAGTACCTTGTTCTCCAACAAGTACCCACAAGTTTAATCCGCATCCTATGTACTATAATCATCATATGATTATCCATTAAACTCATGCTAGCCCTTCATAAGTGCTAGGGACAATGATTATCATAATAAACATGCAAAAGATATAATAATCGGGCTTGTTATCTCTATAACAATGAAGATATGATATAACGCATAGGCCTTTCTCAAGGGCCTAGGGCATAATATCCAACAATCTCCCACTTGCACTAGGCCCAATCAACGCGTATCCAATACACATTGAGCTAGTTATGATCTCCATGATAATTGCAAGCAAGCTTATGTAGGATGATTATCCTTGTTATCATCATATGGTATTTTGCATATTTTGACATCTCCCATCTTTGACGATTTCTCGAATAAGATAGAAATGTCCGAGTATGTGCTTAGATAAGACATTAGCCCCTTGTATTGTGTAATAACAATTATTGAAACAATGTAGGTCCATTAAATTAGTGTCACTAGAAACGATTTCTAGGTTACTAATTAGTATCTTAATCCAAACTGTCACGACCCGAAATCTAGGCTCTATTTTATTAGTAATTAAATGATTATTTATTTATTTATTTGCTTAATTATTTATTTAAATTATTATTTATTTAAATATTTATGTGTGCAATTTATGTGTTATAATATTTATGCCTAGCATTTTATTTGAGTTATTTGGGCTAGTGTGGAAGTGTTGAGTCTTAATTGTTAGTCGGGAGTGTAAGTAATTGTGTTAGTAGTTGGGGAAGGGGCCAGAGTGTAACATTTTGAATTATTTCCCCCTACTCCCCTCTCCCTACACCTCCTTCTCCCTCATACACTCCACCTCCCTCCATCATCTCCCTGGAAACTCTCTCTCTCTCCTCCATTGGTAAGTTTTTCTTTCTCCTCCTTCTCTCTTCATTTTCTCCATCTTCTCATCATCATCTCTCATTTCTTAAAACGTGAACCTTGTTTAGATCGTCGATAGGATCGCATAGAACCAAAAAGAATTGAATTCCGTCAACTTTGAGATTTATCAGGTAAGTTACTTTTCCCCTATTTTGATGTTAAATTGTTCATATCATGTTCATATAATGCTTTTGTTGTTATATTGGAAGTTTGGATGAGGTTGCAATTTATTTGGAATTTATTTGAGTTTTTGGTTAAAAGTGGTGAAATCTTGAATGTGGGGATTTGGTGTTGGTTTGGGTGATTAAAGGGTGTTAATTAGGTTCCCTTTTGGTTGGATGTTGTTTAGGAGCTTTAGAAATGTATTGGAAAGCTTTGGTTTTGATGTTTTATTGGAGGATTGAGGTTTTGGGTCGAAAATGGCGATTACCCAGCCCTGTTCTTGGCCTGTCCGTAGACCAGGCGCCCGCCTGCCCTTGACCAGGCGCCCGCCTACACCCCCTTTTCTGAAGGCCAGACCTTCTGTTGATTCAAGCGCCCGCCTGCCTATGCCCAGGCGCCCGCCTGCCCCCTGTCCCAGGATTTTGTCCTTTTGCTTGGTTTAAGACTTAAGGCTTAATTAGTTTAGGTTTATTTCTTCTAATTAACTTAAGATAACACCGTGGAACACTTTATTGATTAGATTTGATTCTTTTGTGAATAAATATGATATGGAATTTGATTTAGTATCATTTGGGAATGTGGTTCATCTTTGATGTGCGGTTTGTATTGGTTTACCTTTGTGGTGATTTAATTGGATTGGTTCCCTACTTTGGAACCTTAAGTTGTTCATTCATGCTAAATTATTATTACTTAGCATTTATTTGGAAGCCCAGCTGGCATACTTTTTGCATCGGGCGATGGGAAAGATTATAATGGCAAAGCCAAGTCCATTATAATGTTGACCATTGTTTTGCCCCCTTCTTTACCCCTTTTCCAGATTGGCCTTGGAAAAGTCAAGTTAGCGTTCCTTTGCGAATGTATCTAGCTAACGGGCATGACTTTGTGTCATGGTCCTTGTCCTTTGTGACACTTTTATGGTTATTGGTTCCGGTACCGGGGTTTTCTCTTCGGCTTTCATGCTATGATGAAGATGATGATTGTTGATTATTGAAGCTGCGCAGCGATCCTTTATTTGGATGTTCCGGTTTGGAAAACCTTGGCTATATCCTTTGTTATGTGTTTATTTCCGCTGCTATCTGTATGTGATAAATGCTATGTGCTATGTGATATTTATTATTGCTTATTGCTTCTTGCATCATAGCATGTCATGTAGTTGCATTAGTAACTTATTGAGATTTATCTCACCCCCTTTTCTTTTATCTTTGTTTTTCTTTAACCCCCCCCCCCAGGTGCTAAGGATTAGTCTCGCTGATCACGAGAAAGAGGACGTCGAGTGTGGATACATTCTTTTGGGGAAGGTTGTTATAGGTTGGTTTACATTATGTAAATGTGTAACCTTTTTGGGGTAGTTGTACCAAACAATGACGTCATTAAGAATTGTATATTTGTATTTTGTTAGGCATAAACTTGTGGAAGTTTATGATAGTTTTAATTGGTTTTTATCAAACTTGGTTTTGTAAAACTTTGGATCATTACCTTTTGGTATCAAATGAAATTTTTAACTTCGGTATTTCACAGTTTTGGTTTTAGAGTCGACGTCCAGATCGCGGTCTCGGGCCCGCGGGGTCCGGGGTCGCGACACAAACAATTTTCTAGTTGCATCCCATGTCACTAGATACTCAACCTTTTGTAGAATAGTAATGGTACATTTAGAACTCTTCTAACACCATTATTAAACATAAATATGTATTTATACTGCAATATTTATCTTTCTTGATTTGTAAGAATGCATCTATGTAACTATTACAAGATCATCTTTTACTTCATCAAAGATCAAGAATGCATCCTTTGGTTCTTCTCAAGAACATAAGGATGGTTCTTAACTAGTGACTTTCACTAGGATCCGATTGGTATTATCTCATTACACTCCAAGTATATGAGACATCCGATCTTAGTACGTTAACATGGCTTTACATGATAGATCCAAATGCCGAAGCATGTGGAATCCTAATCATGTGGTCTTGCTCATTAGTCTTCCAGTAAGACTAAATCTTGCAAAGATTAATGCGATTAGACTTTTGCAAGTAACCTCTCCAAGAGTCTTTCATAGTGAACTTTTCACTATCTTGTCTATATTAGTACTTTGACTTTAACCAATCAACATTTTACATTTATCTCCATAAATCTAAATTCCAAGGATATAAGCGGCTTTAACAAATTCTTTCATTTAGAAACTCTTTTAAAATGAATTATATGTTAACCACATATATTAGACTATGAATAAAATTACGCTCCCACTAAATTTATTGTAATCACAAGTCTCATATTTGATGAATTCAAACTCTTTGAATACTTCATCAAAATAAAATTTCGCTCCAAGTAGTTTGCTTCAACCCATCTCATGGATTTCTGCAACTTGCATATTTTATTAGAATTTATGGATCAATCAAAACTTTTAGGTTGTATCAAACACATCCTAAAGTAAGTTCCTGTTAAGGAATTTAGTTTTGACATCCATTTGTCATATTTCATATTTGCAATATGAGGTCATGACAATTAGAATTATAATAATCAATAAGCATGACTACATGTGACAAAGTTTCATCAAAATCGATATTATGAATTAACTTTAATCAATTAGTCGTGCTTTATCAATATGCACCTTGCGATCCATGTCCGTTTTATCCAAGAAAACTCATTTTCTATCCTTTGGTTTTTAAGCCTTAGGGTAGAACAATCAAGTTCCAAACTTGATTATGATACATGGATTGCACTTTTATATTTTATGACTCCAAGTCATTGATCTAAATCCGGAGCGGACTTTGCATCTTGATAAGTAATAGGTCAACCATTTGTAATGATTCCCTATTACTTTCTATTACGAGAAATCAATATTTCTTGTTATAGATAGTATCCTATCATATATGCAAATAACTTGTGAATACTTGAACGAAATTCCACAACTCCTTGTGAAACTTTGTTCAACTTTCATCTTAGGTTCTATGTCATTTTCTGGATCTCGAACTCTTCGAGATACATTTTACTCCCACTAGTTCTTTAGAGATAAACGGTTTATCTAGAAAGTGCTATTTAGAGTAACAAACGATTTGTACTCTTTAAGGGTGTAAAGTCAATATCATTAAGATATCCCATGAAAATACATTTATTAGATTTAGGTGTGATTTTGTCCAAGACAACACTTTTCTCAAAAGAATCACATCACAAATATTTATGAAAGCCAAACCAAGTTTTCTTTCATTCCATATCTCATATGGTATAACGAACCTCCATAGATGAAACTCAATTTAGTGTAAGCGCTGTTGTTTCCAGCACATAATCCAGAGGGTTAATTAAAGATCAGTTTGACATATCATGAGTCGAAAAACTGTATTTTACAGACAATTTATAAACTTCTGTAAACAAGAGCCGTACGGCTCATCCTTAGGCGTACACCTAAAATGCAGCAGTACGGTTGCTGTTTCCAGATTCTGTTTTCTTATTCTGCAGACTTTCTGCGGAATTCTCGTAAAGTCCAGGGCTCAAATATTCATTACTTAGATCAGATCAGAGTACACTAATATTTATTGCCATGAGATACTGAAATCCTTTCCCAAGCATTGTTACTTTAGTAAAATACGTACATCAATATGTATTAGTCTAAAAAAGTATTTCCTTTCACTACTATTAGTAATAGGTCTCTTAATCAATTTACAAGAATCACACATATCACATGATTCGAAATCATGCGAATTTAAAACTCCGTCACATGGAATTTTAGATGTGTGTTTCTTTTATTTGACATGGACATCAATGCTTTTAAGAATGTAACGCTTACATCCTTAAATCAGAATTCCAATATTTATGTTATACTCATTATTTTGTTCCTCCAAGATAAGGATATAAAGTTCCATTATATGATTAGCAATACAATAAAGCAAATCATTTTAATGTAATACTTTCTTATTCGAAATAAGAAATATCCATAATCTTCTAATGAAGAAACCAAAATAATATTTCTACTTAAAGTAGGAACATCACAACATTTGTTCAAAACAAATATGAACCCACTAGGTAAATACACTTCGCAAGTTCCTACGATTAATGTTGCAACCTTTGCATCATTATTACCACATAGGTAAATCTTTACCTTCCTTAAGTGGTCTTTCTATTTCTCAAGTCTTACACATTCATACAAATGTGGGATCTATATCCGGTATCCACTACCCAAGAACTTGTTATGGAATTGACCCTCCAACACCCATGCAATAACCCAAGAACAATATAGCACCAAAAACAAGCATAAGAAAATAAAGCACAAGAAAAGACACAAAAATTGTTAACCCAGTTCGTCAATATGTTTGACTACGTCTGGGGGCACTGCCAAGCCAGGATCTTGCACTATAATATTTTAAAACTGAGTTACAATGAGTTATGGGGCGGAACTTCCTTAAATACACAACCTTGGATGAGTCCTAAACCTAGACATATAAGAAAACCCTAAAATCTGAACAAATCCGGATTCCTGGCCCGACGACCACGCGCCTGCCTGCTCTAGATCGAGCGGGCGCTTACCTCCCTCACCAAGACCAAACCATCTGATTAACACCGAGCGCCCGCCTGGGTAAAACCAGGCGCCCGCTCGCTCCCCTGTGCCGATTTTCTTCTTTTTGTCTCCTTTTAAGATCTCTACTCCAACAATCTCCCACCTAGAGATCAACCCGTGTATCAGCCCCATCTTTAGTGCCTTCCTAGTGCTCACCTCGATCATGGTAGTACCATCCTCCTCTCCTATTCTCCAAGCCCCATTGAAGCTATACATAGCTTCAATTTATCAAGGTTTACCACCTTGGTTAACATATCAGCCGGGTTCTCCGATCCCAATATCTTCTCCAGCCTTAAGATCTTCCTTTCCAAGAGATGTCTGATATAGTGAAACCTCAGCTCAATGTGCTTCGTCCTAGAATGAAACGCCGGATTCCTAGCCATATGAATTGCACTCGGACTATCACTGTAGAGAGCATTACCACTTCTCGTCTTCCTAAGTTCACCCAAGAAGTTCTGCAACCATACCATTTCTTTGCTTGCCTCTGTCACTGACACATATTCTGCTTCCGTAGTCGACTGAGCCACGATCTTTTACAATTTAGAAGCCCAGGAGATTGCCATACTACCCAATGTGAAAACATAACCCGTAGTACTTCTCCTCTTGTCTAGATCGTTTGATGCCAAATCCGCATCAACATAACCCGCTAACACGACCTCCTTACTTGAGAAACATAGAGCCTTACCAGCAGTACCCTTTAAGTAATACAGGATCCATTTGACCGCTTCCCAATGTTGCTTCCCTGGATTGCCCATGAACCAGCTGACTACTCCCACCGCATGTGCAATGTTTGGCCTTGTACACACCATTGCATACATTAGACTCCCCACTGCCGAAGCATATGGAGTCCTCTCCATCTTGTCACGCTCTTCCTTACCCTTAGGTGAGTCCTTCTCGGATAGCTTGAAGTGCATACCCAATGGTGTCCCTGTTGGCTTCGCCTCTTCCATGCAAAACCTTGCCAAGACTTTCTCAACGTATTCTGCTTGTGAAAGAACCAACTTACCCGACTCCCTATCCCAGTCAATCCGCATGCCCAAGATTTTTCTGGCCTCCCCCAAATCCTTCATCTCGAACTTTTCTGACAACTGAGCCTTCAATTTGTTTACCTCTCTACTGCTAGAGCCCGCTATTAGCATGTCATCCATATATAACAGCAAGATTATGTACCCGTTGTCCGTGTTCTTGAAGTAGAAACAATGATCCGCCTCACATCTGATAAAATCAATATCATGCATGAATCCATCGAACTTTCTGTACCACTGCCTAGGAGCTTGTTTAAGGCCATACAAGCTCTTAGTCAATCTGCAAACCAGTTCCTCGCTACCCTTAGACAAGTAACCCTCTGGTTGTACCATGTAAATTTCTTCCTCCAAATCCCCATGAAGAAAGGCCGTCTTTACATCAGTCTGTTCCAGCAGCAAATTATCTGCCACTACTATACCCAGAACCATTCTGATAAGTGGTCATCTTCACAACAGGAGTGAATACCTCGGTGTAGTCAATACCGTATTTCTGCTGAAACCCTTTTACAACCAACCTTGGCTTGTAATATTTACTGTCGTTTGCTTCCTCCTTGATTCTGTAAACCCACTTGTTATGCAATGCCTTCTTCCCCTTTGGTAGTTTAATCAACTCCCAAGTTTTATTGGTCTTCAATGAGTCCATCTCATCATCCATCGCAGCTTTCTACTTATCACAAAGTGCACTACGAACAGCCTTCGCATAACATTGCGGCTCACCACTATCTGTCAACAACAAATAGTAATTTGAAGGAGAATACCTATCAGGAGATCCACGCAATCTGCTGGATCTACGCAGCGGAATATCCGGTTCTGTAGTATGTGGTTCATCTTCAGTGACCCCCTAACCTTGGTCATCATGAACTGTCCTGCTCCCACCCGAGTTTGGAATATCCACCTGTTGGTCCCAAAGGGCAACAAGGGTATGAAAAATAGCTAGAGGGGGGGTGAATAGCTGTTTTAAAATTCTTTTCGTACCCTTGATAAACTCAATTGCAAATGCGCACTTTATCAAGTAAGCGTTATGATATGCGCCTAAGTGAGTGAGTGAAATGCACAGCGGAATTTAGTAATGTAAATAGGCGCAAAGTATGATAAAGGGGGCGCACACACACTCTAAGTATTTTGGCTCAAAGTGGGTGAAATAAGGAACTAAGGCAAATAAGTTAACAACACAACACAATTCAGTTCAATCAATCTACAATGAGTAAACAAGCAAATAGTGAGTGAAGATAATAACTTGAAAGTAAATGACAAGATAATAACACAAGCTATTTGGAGAGGTTCGATCAATGAAAGATCTACGTCCTCTACCAAGATGGTTAGTCTTGGATTTCTAATGGAGATCTTATATAATGAGTGAGTATTACAAATTACAACTTTTGAGCTTCTACACTAACTCAAGATCTAATATTCTATGAATGAACAAATCCAAAACAATAACCGGTGTATCTCTAAAAGAAGGATCTAAGTGATCAAACTTAAAGAGGTGCGTGTGTGATTTTAGTATCAAGGCTCTTTAGATCTTTATGATTTAGAGCATAATAAAACTAAAGTGTTATAGCTTGAAGATCTGGGCTAAGGATGAAGGTATGAAGATGTTCTTGAGGAATTCTGGAAAAACAAAGGCAATCTTTAAATCTTCAACAAATGCTTTGAGAGAGAAATTCTTGAAATTCTTAGCAAAACTCAGCAACTTCAAAATGTTGAAGTTATGGGGTATTTATAGTGAACTTCCAAAAACTAGCCGTTGGAGATCCTTGTGGATAAGATGTGCTGTCGCTCGTTGATTGGAGCATGCATATATTATGGCCATTTTGACACTCAACATAAATGTGACCTTTGTGGACACGTGTCAACAGATTAGGCGCATATGCATCTTTTAACCACCGTTGGATCATTGGTGTAATTTGAATTCTCTTCAAGTCTTTGAATCTTCAATAAATCACTGAGTGTTGAATAAACACTTTGAGGCGCATTGAGCCAAGAGGCGCTGTAGACACCCCGCCTTGGACCGCTCACCCCGATTGCACATTTGATTTTGTGTTTCTCCCCATTTTAAGTGTTTCTCGTTAGTTTCTGTCACTTCCGTTAAGTTCCAGACTGACTTCGTTAAGTCCAGGGACTAAACTGAATGATAGGGCTGACTTTCTAGTCCATTCTGTCAAAATTGCCTTCTCTGAGTCGCGCGCGCCTCCCGCCCCTAAAGCAGGAAGCGCGCGCCTCTAGGCGTCAGTTACAGATTTCTGGCCAGGATTCCCTCCCTTGCTCAATTTACAAGATTTTGCCCGGGAAGGATTTCTTGGTGACTGAGTTTTGGCACCAAAAACACACCTCTTTCACCTATAAAAACCTCTCCTTACCTCCATTTTCAAGGAACGAAAACTAGGACCGAAGATTGAACTTACAAAAACTATACCAAAATCACTTTCTAAAGGTTCTCCAAGGATTTCATCAAGCAATATTTGAAGTTCTTCAAATTTTAGGTAAAAGTCCATCTTTTCCTTTCTTTTTACTTCATCTCCTCTCTCTCTTTTACTTTAATCAAATGTGCAATCACCCAAATCATTTTGGGACATGACTCTAATGATCACCTCATCTCATTGAGGTTGGTTAAGGAGTTATCTCCTACATTCCAAATCCTATTTTAAATCCCCCCCTTTTCATGACTTAAAGAAGAAGAAGAAGAACATTTTCATTCATGTAGATTTTGATCAAGCAAGACCAACGTAAGTTGGGCGAGATGGGTGTTTCGGTACTTCCCATCTCGTAATCTAACCCCCGAACCTCAAAACAAAGAATCTCTGTTTTCGTAATCAAACTTAGGCTACAATCAATAGGTTTTTCATATGTTCCTCAAAACATAGGTGGCAACTCTAAAAACAAGTTAGACATCCTAGGATAATTCACCGCTCTAGCCAGGCCGTGGTTCCCCGGGGTATCTACAGTGGCGACTCTGCTGGGGATGTTATTTGAGGGTTAAACTTGCATTCTGATCGAAATCTACATCTTTGCTGGGCATTCTGTTTCCTGATGGGGGAGGCGCGCGCGTCTGGCCTTTAACGCCTAAGGCGCGCGCATCCCGCATCAAGAACTAGAATCGCCCACTTCTTCATATTCTTCATCTTCTTCTTCTGTTATTCTGCACTAATCACTTCTGCAGGGTTACAATATGAACATGGGACTGTAGACACCCCGCCTTGGACCGCTCACCCCGATTGCACATTTGATTTTGTGTTTCTCCCCATTCGAAGTGTTTCTCGTTAGTTTCTGTCACTTCCGTTAAGTTCCTGACTGACTTCGTTAAGTCCAGGGACTAAACTGAATGACAGGGCTGACTTTCTAGTCCATTCTGTCAAAATTGCCTTCTCTGAGTCGCGCGCCTCCGACACTAGGAGCCAGGCGCGCGCGCCTCCCGCCCCCAAAGCAGGAAGCGCGCGCCTCTGGGCGTCAGTTACAGATTTCTGGCCAGGATTCCCTCCCTTGCTCAATTTACAGGATTTTGCCCGGGAAGGATTTCTTGGTGACTGAGTTTTGGCACCAAAAACACCCCTCTTTCACCTATAAAAACCTCTCTTTACTTCCATTTTCAAGGGACCGAAAATTGAACTTACAAAAACTATACCAAAATCACTTTCTAAAAGTTCTCCAAGGATTTCATCAAGCAATACTTGAAGGTCTTCAAATTGTAGGTAAAAGTCCATCTTTTCCTTTCTTTTCTATTTCATCTCCTCTCTCTTTTATTCTAATCAAATGTGCAATCACCCAAATCATTTTGGGACATGACTCTAATGATCACCTCATCTCATTGAGGTTGGTTAAGGAGTTATCTCCTACATTCCAAATCCTATTTTAAATCCCCCTTTTCATGACTTAAAGAAGAAGAAGAAGAACATTTTCATTCATGTAGATTTTGATCAAGCAAGACCAACTTTAGTTGGGCGAGATGGGTGTTTCGGTACTTCCCATCTTGTAATCTAACCCCCGAACCTCAAAATAAAGAATCTCTGTTTTCGTAATCAAACTTAGGCTACAATCTATAGGTTTTTCTTATGTTCCTCAAAACATAGGTGGCGACTCTAAACAATCATAAAATCAAGTTAGACATCCTAGGATCACCCACGCGCTCTAGCCTAAAGCCGTGGTTCCCCCGGGGTATCTACAGTGGCGACTCTGCTGGGGGCATAATTTGAGGGTTAAACTTGCATTCTGATCAAAATCTACATCTTTTCTGGGCATTCTGTTTCCTGATGGGGGAGGCGCGCGCGTCTGGCCTTTTAAGCCTAAGGCGCGCGCATCCCGCATCAAGAACCAGAATCGCCCACTTCTTCATATTCTTCATCTTCTTCTTCTGTTATTTTGCACTAATCACTTCTGCAGGGGTTACAATATGAACATGGGACCAGGGCAATCCCCTGAGTCCAAAGTCTGACATTCTGACAGGTGTTCCCCAGAAGCGCGCGCCTCCCATAGGCATTTCGCAATGTGCGCGCGTTCCACATCAGCACTCAGAGGCGCACGCTTCTAGGTTGGTTTCCAGAACAGAAACAGGTTTCAGTGACTGAGCAGAACAGTGGGGTGTGGGCACAGTTGCCTGCATCAGAACAGAATTGAACCCTCGGACTGTTTTAATTTTGTGTTTTATTTACCGGTCACACGGGTGATTCGGGAGTAGTAATTTTATGTGCTTATGTGTTTTGTGTGTTTTTCTTTCTTTTCAAAAAATATAAAAAATAAAAAATAAAAAATAAAAAATAAAAAAATTTTGTCACTTGTTAGACCTCACACTACATGCACATATTCCTATGAACTTCTCACTATCGAGTCGCACAAGTCCAACCCCAAACCCGTCGAGGCCCGTCCTAGAAAGTTTCAAGCTCCACCAGACCTTGGCTCTTTCGAAGCGGTAAACCTCAGCCCGTGGCGTAGTTCAAGACTACATGCCGGGGGTGACCTTTGAGCCTCATATTCAAGCCGAGCGCAAACCACACAATTCTAGTTAGGGTCTAACACTCCGTGACTCAAGTCGGTTTCCATGTACCGAGATTTCCCTAAACTAATGTCTTCAAATCATACATGCCAACTTGTTGAAAGGGACGCAATAAAAATCCGTCCCCAAAAGTGGTTATTTTGGACGAAAATAAAAATCCGTCCCCGCATGTATGCTTTACTACATTAATTTAGTTTAATCCCGATACATGTAGGATTCACAAGCGCGATGGAATCCGATGAGTATATGGGACCGCGAGATGGTCTATATACTAGTGTGACGATTCCATTATTTTCTTAGAAACCCCAAAAGGGATTCATTCCCTCCGACTTATAAAATAAAATAAAAAAGAGTCTTTTCTTTTGTGGTTCGAGTCGTGTGCCCAACTGTGTGTTCTAAGCCTCTTCATGGACCGCAAGTGTTACTCAAGACTGACAAGGGCCTCTTCTGCAATATAGGTTCAATTGGTACTTACAAAGTCTACCGGGATTCAGCAAATCGGTTAGTCCGTGAAGAGATCACTCCAACAGCTCCAACATCAACCATGACCGGCAGCAGCAACACCATTTCTCTCGAACAGCTCTCAACTATGGTCCAACTCCTCCAAGAGCAAGTCTCCACCCTTAACAAGGAGGCACAAAGCAAAGACGACATTTGGCAATCCCACCTCGACAGCCAAAGGGAGGCCCACGAGGCCGAAATGGAGCTAATGAAAGAAAAGCTCACTAACCTTGCCAAGGGGAAGAACAAGAACAATGATGATGAATCCGAGTGGACCGAGGGTTTGTTCAAAAGTCCGTATGTCAACACCCGCACCAAGAAAATGGGGGAACCAAGTTCCGAGAACAATGAGCCCAAAATGGTGGATTTATTATGGCCTACATCGACAAAAAATTCAATGGGCTCAACATGGGGAAAGGCTCCGACACAAGCCTTTATCAATCATCCATCCTCATGAGTACTATGGCCGCTCTTCCCGATAAGTTCAAGATGCCCGACATAAGCAAATTCAAGGGCAACTCTTGTCCTATGGCTCACATTGAGACTTATATTTGGGCAATGGTTCCAAAGAAGGTCTCCCCCAAGGTGATGGCTCAATGCTTTCCTCTCACTCTCGAGGGGCGGCAAAAGATTGGTATGCTACTCTCCCGCTCACTGTCCGTCTTGATTGGGACTCCGCCATGCTTGCCTTCAAGAACCAATACCAAGGCAACACCACTCACCGGCCCACAAGGAAAGAGCTAGAGAACACTACTCAATGAGACAACGAGTCCTTCATCGACTTCACAAGGAGATGGAATGACAAACTCTCTGAAATTGTTGAGAGGCCGAACGCAAAAGAGCAAATAGACATATTTCTCAAGTGTCTCAAGATTGATCTCCGCACTCACCTAAGTGGGGCTTGCTACTCCGACTTCTCCCAAATGTATGAGGCGGGTGTACGCATGGATGACTTGCTCAAGGAGATTAAGAAGACCACTCCTACTTACCGCTACAAGGCAGCTTCCAACTCCACAAAAGAGGCCTCGGTCAACGCCGTCACTATTGACAAGGGGAATTACAAAAAGGTTCCTCCACCTCAAGGGAAAAGGTCCCGAAGTGACCGTGTCTACACGCCTCTCCAAGGCATGACTCAAACTGAAGTGTTCGAGGTCCTCAAGGCAAAGGGTCAAATCACACCCGTGCAAGGGTACCAACCCAAGACGATCAACTCCAATCATGCTCACCACAAATATTGTGGCTACCACCAATATAGTGGCCACACCACCGAGGATTGCTTCATTCTCCGCAATGTCATTCAAGATCTCATAGATAAGAAAGAATTTGTAGTGACTAATGACGAGCATGTCAATGTAATAGAGGTAGGAGAACTTGAAGGGACCACCCATTCAATCCCAATTGTGAATGGGGGCCCCAATGTTATGAATAAACTTGACAATTCTTGTTATGTAGTGACTTATGATGAAGTAATAAGGGAAGTACTAGAGAATAGGAAAAAGAAGCAAGATGGGAACGTCAACATGCTAACTCGATCCGGTCGAGTCATAGCAAGCAACCCTTCCACTTCCGCACCGAGCTCCTCTTCTCAAAAGCCGCAAGCTCACAACGCTCCCGAAGATCCTCTACTTGTCCAACTCAAGAAAACTCAAGCCAACATCTCTATTTGGGACCTCATTGCATCCTCAAAGAAGCACCGAGATCTTGTCATCCGCAATCTCGATGATACATCAGTTTCTCCCGATACTACTCCCGAGGACCTCACGGCAATGATTGGTCACATTCACTTTGGCAACGTCATCACCTTTGCCGATATGGACCTCCCACCGTTTGGTTCCGACCACAACGAAGCTATTTACCAGGTACAAGCAAGGGGGAGGCCCATCTCAAGAGTCTTAGTGGACGGTGGTTCCGCACTCAATCTCATGCCTGGTAGAATCATGGGCATACTGGGGCTTACGGATTCTGATTTGAAGCCTTCTACTCAAGTAATCCGAGGTTATGACAGCACCGCCCGTACAGTCATGGGTATGATCGAAATAGACATTGAGTTTGGGAGCATGGTCATGTCCGTTCCATTCCAAGTGCTTGATATCCCGGCCTCGTTCAACTTACTATTGGGCCGACCATGGATTCATAGTGCTAATGCCGTACCGTCAACTCTCCACCAATGTGTCAAGATCCGAAATGGTGATGAAATAGTAACCGTAATGGCTGAAAACATCACTATCCACACCCGTCCACCAAGTTCAGCATGGTCTACCAGACTCCACTCTCTCCGGCGTCTCAATCAACGCCATTGACAAAGAAGGGGGAAACGGATCATGGACCCCCAGCAATCACAAAGTCCTCCGCGTGATGAGGAATATGGACTACTTCCCTGGTTTAGGCTTACGGAAATATCAGCAAGGAATCCTACATCCCGTGCAAGTCCCCTTCGTCAAGAACACCTTCGGTTTGGGATATGAGCCTTCCAAAGAAGACTTGAAACAAGAGCAAGCGATCAAGAACGAAAAGGCCCGAGCTCGTAAAGAAGGCCGCCGCTATGAAATCCCTAATCTAAGGCCTTACCGCAAGACATTGAATGGTTATTTTGTCCGCCAAGGGGAAGACGTTCCATACATGATCTTTCCCGAACCATGGGTTAACAATAAGGGTGTCAAAAAACCCGGCCTCGAAATCTTCTCCGATTGTGAGATCCATAAATCCGAAAGGGAACCAACTCCCATGTCGCCCCGTGAATGGTGGGGAAGGAACGTGACTATAGAGTCCGAGACAGAAATCACCGTGGGGGAAGAACTGACAGATTTAGCCTCCATGTTCGAAGAGCTTGCCATGATGAATGAATGCCAAGTTAACGCCATCCATGACACCGTCATCATGAACGAGACTATCAGTGAAATCCCGCCAAGCTCCGAGCCGATCAACAATTGTTATTCAACAAAAGGGCCCGTGGTATCCGAGGAATTCTTAGTCCAAGAAATGGGTTGCATACCCCGCACAGCAACAAAGGAAGAGCAGCTCACACTTACTTTCGAGTCCGAGAGTGTCTCTAATACCCTCACCCAAGAGGATTTGGAGGCCATAGCCGAGCGTGTGTTTCCTTTCTTTGCTAATGAAAAATTTGATATTTCTGAGTACCCTGAGATTGCAAACATCATAAATGATGAATTAACTAATAATGAACTTAACAAACAAGTTAATAACAATTCAAATTATGATGAAATAGACCACGAAAACACAACATACCTAAATGAACTTGCTCAACAAGTCCGTAGTCGTGGCGAGAATGGTCCAAAGGCTGACGAAGAATTGCATGTTGTTAATCTGGGTACCGAAGAAGAGCCAAAAGAAACCAAGATTGGAAGCTTCTTCAAGGGAGACGACAGAGACAGATTGACTGCATTACTACGGGAGTTCGTGGATGTGTTCGCATGGTCATACAAAGACATGCCGGGTTTAGACAGAAAAGTAGCAGAGCACAGGATTCCGATCAGAGAAGATGCCAGGCCAGTAAAACAGAAGCTCAGAAAGATCAAGCCAGAATGGTCTCTGCAGGTCAAAGAAGAGATTGAGAAGCGCCTCAGTGTGGGTTTCATCAAGGTGATCGAGTATCCGACATGGTTAGCCAACATTGTGACAGTCAGGAAGGCGAACGGCAAGGTTCGAGTTTGTGTAGACTTCCGGGATTTAAACAAAGCTTCCCCAAAGGATGATTTTCCACTCCCTAATATCGACATGCTAGTCAACTCCACTGCTGCCTACGAGGTTCGCTCATTCGTGGATGGGTTCGCTGGGTACAATCAGATTCTCATGGCCGAGGAAGATCAACATAAGACAACCTTCACAACACCGTGGGGTACCTTTTGCTACACAGTCATGCCGTTTGGGTTAAGAAACGCTGGGGCTTCCTACCAAAGAGCCGTGACAGACTTGTTCCACGATATGATTCACAAAGAAATCGAGGTCTATGTGGACGACATGATCATTCACTCCAAAGGGACCGATGGTCAACATTTAATCGATCTCCGCAAGTTCTTCGAAAGGCTTCGTCAACACAAGATGAGGCTCAACCCTGCAAAGTGCATATTCGGGGTTATCCGAGGCAAAGTTCTTGGTTATATGGTCACTGAAAGGGGAATCGAAGTAGACCCCTCCAAAATCAAGGCAATCATTGACATGCCTCCTCCAAAGACGCAGAAAGAGATTAAAGGTTTCATGGGCAGACTACAATACATCAGTCGGTTTGTGCACCAACTTACTTCCATGTGCGAGCCAATATTCAAGCTACTCAAGAAGAATGTGGCTCTAGAATGGACTGACGCATGCCAAGAAGCCTTCGATCAAGTAAAGCATTACTTGACGTGCCCTCCCGTTCTAGTTCCACCGCACAAGGAGAAACCTCTGTTGCTTTATCTCACTGTCAATGAGGAAGCCCTAGGGGCTATGTTAGCACAAGAGCAACGAGAGTCCACAAAGGAGAACGCCATTTATTTTGTCAGTCGCCGATTCCAAGGAGGCGAAAAGAACTACTATGTCTTAGAGAAGTCATGTGCAGCATTGGTTTGGGTCACTCAAAAGCTCAAACACTATATGGAAGCTTTTCCGATCAAGCTAGTAGCAAAGGTGGACCCGCTCCGCTACATCTTCGAGAAGCCTTTCATGTCAACAAGAATAGCTAAATGGTACTTCATGCTCGCCGGCTACGATATCACATACGTCACACTAAAATCCGTCAGGAGGAAAGTGTTCAGTGACCAGCTTGCCGAATTCCCGTGTGACGAAGCGAAGGGGGAAGATGTACAGTTCCCCGACGAGCATTTAATTTGTACTGCAACCGAGGAAGACAAGTGGCAACTTTTTTTCGATGGCGCCGCCAATAAACACGGTTTTGGTATAGGGGTATTGCTTGTCGATCCAAAAGACATCTACACTCCCATTGCCATACGCCTGGAATTCGAAGCTACCAACAACATTGCCGAGTACGAAGCATGTATAGCGGGGATAGAAGCAGCTCTCGACAGAAACATCACAGAACTAGAAGTATTCGGCGACTCTTTGCTCCTTATCAATCAGCAATCAGGTAAATGGCGAACCCAAGACCCGACTCTCCAACAGTATGGTCAGCACCTTGAAGAACTGGTTGAACAATTCCAAGAGATCGCTTTCAACTACCTGCCAAGGGATAAGAATCGCTTCGCCGATGCACTGGCCACTATAGCTTCATTAGTTGAAATGCCCAAAGGGAAAATGGTGAAGCCTTTCAAAATTGCTCGAAGGAACAGTCCGGCATATTGCATGAGTATCGAGATCAACGAGGTTCAAACAAACTCTCCGTGGTATTCGGACATCATGAACTTCCTCAAAGACGGCACTTATCCCGAGAACATCAATAAGAAGTCTCAAGCAGCTCTGCAAAGGTTAGCCTCTCGGTACGTACTGATTGGGGACCGAGTATATAAAAGGCACCACGACGGGATCAATCTCTTATGCGCCAATGAGACCGAAGCTCAAGAGATAATGTGTGAAGTGCACGAAGGAGAATGTGGACCCCACATGAATGGGTTTATGCTAGTCAAGAAGATACTTCGCATTGGTTACTATTGGAGCACTATGGAACGAGACTGTATCGAGAAAGTCAAAAGGTGTCCAAGTGCCAATTCCACGCTAATCTGCAACATGCTCCACCCTCACAACTTTACAACATGGTCACACCTTGGCCTTTCTCTTGTTGGGGGATAGACATCATCGGTAAAGTTCATCCTGCCGGGAGCAATGGGCAGTCATTCGTCCTAGTAGCAGTCGACTACTTCACAAAGTGGGTCGAAGCACAAGCCTATCGAACCCTCAACGCCAAGAAAGTGGCCGAATTTGTAAAGATTAATATCATGTGCCGATACGGCGTGCCTCATGAAATCATTTCCGACAACGGCTCTCACTTTGAGAAGGAAATGGATGCACTTTTGGTAGAATACAAGATCACCAAGTGTAGACACCCCGCCTTGGACCTCTCACCCCGATTGCATACATAGTATTTTTATTTAACTTATTTTTATTAATTTCTGTTACTTCGGTTAAGTTCCTAACTGATTCCGTTAGTTTTGGACTAAACTGCATAACAGAATTAATTTTAGAGTCATTTCTGTCTTTCTGTCATTTTTAGAATCGCGCGCTTCCGGCACTGCTAACGGGCCGCGCGCGCCTCTCGTCCCAAAGGCGGGACTCGCGCGCTGTCCGATATGGCAGTAACGGATTGCACCTTATTTCCCTCCCTTTTCTTATTTACAAACATCTTTTCTTGATCACAAAAACCATCTTTTTACATCCACATTCATCCCCCCTTTTCTCATTAACTCCCAATCCCACACTTCTAGCCTTTTCATTAAAACAAAATATTTCCTTTTTATTTTATTTGATTTCTTTTATTTATTATTTTATTTATCTTATTTTTGATTGGTAAATTCCATTTCACATGGATGATCATCTTTTCCCTCCATCATTTCCCTCTCTTTTTTACCTATAAAAACCATCATCTTCTACCTTGGAAAGGGGACCCAATTTTTGAGACTTGAACAAAAACTCTACACAAATCATCTCAACAATCTTTCTCTACAAAACACTACACAAAGTGTTTGCACAACATTTTCTCTACAACAACACCATTTTCAAGTCCAAGTTTGAAGTCCTCTTTCCTAAGGTACAACATCTCTTTTCTTCTCTTATTTTATTTGTCTAGTCTTACTAGTATGCAATCTCCATAAAAAAGGATACAACCAAAAGGCCACTTCACTATTGAAGTTTGGCCAAGGTTACATCCTAACATTCCAAACTTCATTTAATTTATATTTCATTTCTTAATGTAATCATTTAGCACTAATCCAACATGTAACTATTTAGCATTAAATTAATAAAATCATTCTTTTCCCCTTTTTCTTTACATTATAATTGTTAGCATTGTTAATAAATTGAAGGACATTTAGCATTAGAACACCAATAGTAGCAAGACCCGCATAAGCGGGGCGGAGTGGGTGTTTAAGTACTTCCCACTCCGTCACCTAACCCCCGAACCCTTCGCTCCCGAATCTCTGGTTTTGTACATAAATTAGGCTATTTCTAGGTTTTTCTTATGTTCCTTTAAAAACATAGGTGGCGACTCTAAACAATCTAAAACAAGTTAGACATCCTAGGATAATTCACCGCTCTAGCCAAGCCGTGGTTCCCCGGGGTATCTACACCAAGCACAAGTCATCTCCTTACCGGCCCCAAGCAAATGACGCAGTCGAAGCAGCAAAGAAGACCATCGAGACCATCGTCAAGAAAATGGCCTCAACAGGAAGGGATTGGCCCGAGAAGCTACCATTAGCATTGTGGGGGTACCGCACATCAATACGATCCGCAACAGGAGAAATTCCTTATGCATTGGTCTATGGTTCTGAAGCCGTACTCCCTATCGAACTTGAAGTCCCATCTCTACGGGTCCTCCTCGAGAATCAAGTCAACGAGGTCGACTGGATGCAAAGTCGATATGAACAACTAGCCTTACTCGACGAGAAAAGGTTAAGAGCACTCGAACGCACGAGGGCATATCAGCAAAGGATGGCAAGAGCTTTCAACAAAAAAGTGAAGCCTCGAAACATCAATGTCGGAGATTTGGCCTTAAGACAACATCCTCCTAATGCCATGAATCCCCTGGGGAAATGGGGACCCCGATGGATCGGTCCGTACGTGGTCAAAAAGATACTAAGCGGTGGTGCAGTCCGGCTCATGGATTTAGATGGTGACCAGCTGCCAAAGGAGGTCAACCTCGACAAGCTCAAGAGGTTCTACGCTTAATAAACAAAGACCATTAAAAAAAAAAAAAAAAAAAAAAAAATCGCTCGCTAGGTTGAAAACCCGCAAGGGCGGCCTAGGCAAAAATTAGAGCACGTGCAAAAAAGAAGCCCGCTAGATTGAAAACCCGAAAGGGCGGTCTAGGCAAAAAACAGGGTGCACATCAAAAAAAAAAAAATTAAAAAAAATGGTCTTTGTTTGTTTGAACTACGAAGACCTGAGCCTCCCAACTGGAGGAACGTAGGCAACCTTCGGGTACGGTCTAAAACATATCAAAAATACCCAATTCACTTCAAATAACAAAATGCAATTTTTATTCATTCAATGAATTATTCAAACCATTACAACGGATTTATTGAGCAACAAAAGACATCAAAATATTAAATCCTAAAACAAAGTGGTCTAATTGCAATCTCTTGGGGTACAAAGAAAAATCTAATCTTTCTTAGGTTTGGGAACCCATTGCTTCTTGTTATGTCCTTTAGTCTTCTTGGATGGGGACGGAACATTCTTGGGACCGCCAAAACGGGAGAAAACGCTAGGACGGGACGGAGCTTCATCAACGGCTTTCCCTTTACCCTTATCAAGCGGAGCCTTAGCGGGGACAACCATGGGACGCTTCCACACATATGAGGAATTTCCCTTACCTTTCTTCTTCTTGGGAAAATGACGGGGTCTATAATCCCGCACATGAACCACCGGTCTCACGGGGTCAACAACATCGTCATTAGGCCTTCCCAAACGATCAAAAACGCTCGGACGTTTCTCCACCATCGAGACGGACCCTACAGCTGGAACGGCATTCACCATTGGAACGGACTTCTCACCCTCGGGGACGGAAACCTTAACTTCAAAGGAGAAAGTCATTGGGGCCATTATAACAAGAATTTTGTGGTTTAGGGGGAGAAAGTGTTTGCAAAAGAATGCTGTGTGGCCATTCTGGTCGAAAAATGGTTCAAATTTATAGCTGTTGGAACATTCTGATCAGAAAAGAAAGGGGCTGTAATTCAGCAGGCCAGAAGCGCGCGCCTCCGACCAGGGCTTCACAACGCGCGCGCCTCCCAAAAGCAAGGCCCGACGCGCGCGCCTTTGACAGCAGAAACAGCCCTTGTCAGTTCAGAACAGAACCCAAGCACTTCAACATATCCAGCCTGCAGCAAAATCAAATCCCAGCAACAAGAAGGAGTCCAAGCATCGACAACAAGCACCCTTTGGGCACACCTTTTTCTGGTCCGCCCTTAAGGCATGTCAAAAATCGAAAGTAGGATAGAAACTCCCACTCAAAAGTAGGCTGTCCTCTTCAAAATTCCGAACTCCCTAAGTTCTATCACGGGTGCCACACCCCCCTCAAGAGCCAATCCCAACATTTCATCCCCAGCAGGAACATTTTTCTGGTCGCGGTCAACTGTGCCCGTACCCCACAATTCAAAAAGTCAAGTGTGACTCCAAATGGCACGAGGCTTCAAAGCAATATTTCATCGAACGGATTCACTAATGGATTCGTCAACAAGGGTTCACTAGCGACCTCATTCAAAACATTCAACCCTGCCCACACCCCACAAAGTCAACAACGTAAGCAGATGCGGCTCCAAGTCGGCAACTCGGTCCATATCGAGACAAGCTCCCATGAGCTCCAAGTCGGCAACTCGGTCCATATCGAGACAAGCTCCCATGAGCTCTAGGTCGGCAACTCGGTCCATATCGAGACAAGCTCCCATGAGCTCCAACTCAACCAACTCGGTCCATATCGAGACAAGCTCCCATGAACTCCAAGTCGGCAACTCGGTCCATATCGAGACAAGCTCCCATGAGCTCCAAGTCGGCAACTCGGTCCATATCGAGACAAGCTCCCATGAGCTCCAAGTCGGCAACTCGGTCCATATCGAGACAAGCTCCCATGAGCTCCAAGTCGGCAACTCGGTCCATATCGAGACAAGCTCCCATGAGCTCCAAGTCGGCAACTCGGTCCATATCGAGACAATCTCCCATGAGCTCCAGGTCGGCAACTCGGTTCATATCGAGACAAGCTCCCATGAGCTCCAAGTCGGCAACTCGGTCCATATCGAGACAAGCTCCCATGAGCTCCAGGTCGGCAACTCGGTCCATATCGAGACAAGCTCCCATGAGCTCCAACTCAACAAACTCGGTCCATATCAAGACAAGCTCCCATGAGCTCCAATACAACACTCCAACAAAAGCCGCTCACATAGGGAGCGCACCACTATCTCTCGCAATTTCAAATTCCTGCTTTCATCGAGTCTTTGCCTTTTCTTGGTGATGTCCTCGGCGGGTGTTTTTTTTAACTTTCGTCGACGCATTCTGCTTTGCAGTCCACGTCGCCGAGGGGCTCTGTAGACACCCCGCCTTGGACCGCTCACCCCGATTGCACATTTGATTTTGTGTTTCTCCCCATTCTAAGTGTTTCTCGTTAGTTTCTGTCACTTCGGTTAAGTTCCTGACTGACTTCGTTAAGTCCAGGGACTAAACTGAATGACAGGGCTGACTTTCTAGTCCATTCTGTCAAAATTGCCTTCTCTGAGTCGCGCGCCTCCGACACTAGGAGCCAGGCGCGCGTGCCTCCCGCCCCCAAAGCAGGAAGCGCGCCTCTGGGCGTCAGTTACAGATTTCTGGCCAGGATTCCCTCCCTTGCTCAATTTACAGGATTTTGCCCGGGAAGGATTTCTTGGTGGCTAAGTTTTGGCACCAAAAACACCCCTCTTTCACCTATAAAAACCTCTCTTTACTTCCATTTTCAAGGGACCGAAAATTGAACTTACAAAAACTATACCAAAATCACTTTCTAAAAGTTCTCCAAGGATTTCATCAAGCAATACTTGAAGGTCATCAAATTGTAGGTAAAAGTCCATCTTTTCCTTTCTTTTCTATTTCATTTCCTCTCTCTTTTATTCTAATCAAATGTGCAATCACCCAAATCATTTTGGGACATGACTCTAATGATCACCTCATCTCATTGAGGTTGGTTAAGGAGTTATCTCCTACATTCCAAATCCTATTTTAAATCCCCCTTTTCATGACTTAAAGAAGAAGAAGAAGAACATTTTCATTCATGTAGATTTTGATCAAGCAAGACCAACTTTAGTTGGGCGAGATGGGTGTTTCGGTACTTCCCATCTCGTAATCTAACCCCCGAACCTCAAAATAAAGAATCTCTGTTTTCGTAATCAAACTTAGGCTACAATCTATAGGTTTTTCTTATGTTCCTCAAAACATAGGTGGCGACTCTAAACAATCATAAAATCAAGTTAGATATCCTAGGATCACCCACGCGCTCTAGCCTAAAGCCGTGGTTCCTCCGGGGTATCTACAGGTACCAGGGCAATCCCCTGAGTCCAAAGTCTGACATTCTGACAGGTGTGCCCCAGAAGTGCGCGCCTCCCATAAGCATTGCGCCATGCGCGTGCTTCCCATATCAGCACTCAGAGGCGCACGCTTCTGGGTTGATTCCCAGAACAGAAACAGGTTTCAGTGACTGAGCAGAACAGTGGGGTGTGGGCACAGTTGCCTGCATCAGAACAGAATTGAACCCTCGGACTGTTTAATTTTTGTGTTTTATTTACCGGTCACACGGGTGATTCGGGAGTTGTAATTTTATGTGCTTATGTGTTTTGTGCGTTTTTCTTTCTTTTCAAAAAAAAAAAAAAAAAAAATTTGTCACTTGTTAGACCTCACACTACATGCACATATTCCTATGAACTGCTCACTATCGAGTCGCACAAGTCCAACCCCAAACCCGTCGAGGCCCGTCCTAGAAAGTTTCAAGCTCCACCAGACCTTGGCTCTTTCGAAGCGGTAAACCTCAGCCCGTGGCGTAGTTCAAGACTACATGCCGGGGGTGACCTTTGAGCCTCATATTCAAGCCGAGCATAAACCACACAATTCTAGTTAGGGTCTAACACTCCGTGACTCAAGTCAGTTTCCATGTACCGAGATTTCCCTAAACTAATGTCTTCAAATCATACATGCCAACTTGTTGAAAGGGACGCAATAAAAATCCGTCCCCAAAAGTGGTTACTTTGGACGAAAATAAAAATCCGTCCCCGCATGTATGCTTTACTACATTAATTTAGTTTAATCCCGATACATGTAGGATTCACAAGCGCGATGGAATCCGATGAGTATATGGGACCATGAGATGGTCTATATACTAGTGTGACGATTCTATTATTTCCTTAGAAACCCCAAAAGGGATTCATTCCCTCCGACTTATAAAAAAAAAAAGAGTCTTTTCTTTTGTGGTTCGAGTCGTGTGCCCAACTGTGTGTTCTAAGCCTCTTCATGGACCGCAAGTGTTACTCAAGACTGACAAGGGCCTCTTCTGCAATATAGGTTCAATTGGTACTTACAAAGTCTACCGGGATTCAGCAAATCGGTTAGTCCGTGAAGAGATCACTCCAATAGCTCCAACATCAACCATGACCGGCAGCAGCAACACCATGTCTCTCGAACAGCTCTCAACCATGGTCCAACTCCTCCAAGAGCAAGTCTCCACCCTTAACAAAGAGGCACAAAGCAAAGACGACATTTGGCAATCCCACCTCGACAGTCAAAGGGAGGCCCACGAGGCCGAAATGGAGCTAATGAAAGAAAAGCTCACCAACCTTGCCAAGGGAAAGAACAAGAACAATGATGATGAATCCGAATGGACCAAGGGTTTGTTCAAGAGTCCTTATGTCAACACCCGCACCAAGAAGATGGGGGAACCAAGTTCCGAGAACAATGAGCCCAAAATGGTGGATTCTATCATGGCCTACATCGACCAAAAATTCAATGGGCTCAACATGGGGAAAGGCTCCGACACAAGCCTTTATCATGTTGGGTTTCCAAGTAACATGCGCAGCGGAATATAGCAATTAAAACTTTAAGAAAAACCCAAAGCCATGGATCCGTTCATATGATTAAATCAAATACAACAAGATGAATAGAGGAATAACTAACCCTTGATGGCTATGAATTTTCTCTTGATCTTTGGTGGAGAAACTTGAAGACTTGATCACGATCACAAAGCTTGAACACGAACTTTGAAGATGATGATTTTCACCCTCTAGCGGTATCCACACTTCGAACGAATATCAAAGGAGCTTCTTTGATCTTGGTTGCTAGACCAATAATTGTAAAACACGCTTTCACAATTTAATAAAGAACTATATGGAATTTATTTTGTGAATTATTTTGTTCCTCAATCAATGATATCTTAGAACAAAATAAAATCTCTCTCAAACTCTTTGAGACTCACAAAAGCACTAGTAAATATGGTCTGGCCGAATTGGTGTTTTTATACACAATTAAGACCTATTCCAAATAGGTAACTTGTGTCAAAAACCATTCCTAATCGAATTAGGAAATTTCCAATCGGGAGCACCAGGCGCCCGCCTGGTACCACCCAGGCGCCCGCCTGTTTGGGCAGAAAGTCCAGTTCCTTTCCGGCTTGAACAGGCGCCCGCCTGGTGCAACCCAAGCGCCCGCTTGGTTGACCAGGAGGCCCAGAACTTTTCCAGAAATTCCTTGGAGGTCCTTCGACCCTAAATTCCAATATAGTCCTTTTATTTAAGATTCGTTCTATTGTGTGTGACCCTCTAGGATTATACTAAGTTGGCAATGGGCTCAAACATGATCCCATAAGATATGATTAGGTTCTAGCAAACCGTCATACCTACCGAAATAGTATAACTAGATACAAGTTCGCATTCCTTTAGAATATGTCACAATCCCTTTGTCCACGATGTCATTGAACAGAAGTCATGGTCAAATAGTCAACTTGTTTTGTTCAATACTTTCTCGATTCCGAATATGTTGATAATTCAAATGACATTGATCCAATCAATTCATTTGAGTCCGGCCGAACATTTCATCAACATCATTCCTACGAGAGGCCCAAGCTTGACATCTCTCCGAGGAGGGACAAATTCATTTAGCTTATTATTCTTCCCAACGGGAATCCGATTATGCCAATCATACCCTTTATAACTACCGTGTTAAGGTAGCGTTTGAATATGTCAAACACAATGTTCATCAAGTGGAAGACTATAATAACTTCATGTCTAAGGATTCAAATGACATAACTAATATGAGATATATGTATGACATAGACCATGACATAAATCTCATACAGCGGGTCATGTCCAGTACCTTGTTCCAAACAAGTACCCATAAATCTAACATGATCATCCCATGATCATTTAGCCTTTATACTAGTGCTTAATAAGTACTAGGGACGGGGATTATTATAAGTAAACATGAACAACAATAATAATCAAAACATCTCTTTATTGATATGAAATAAATGATAACAATTACAACATTTATTAAACGTGCCTAGGGCACCACTACTAACAATCTCCCACTTGCCCTAGGCCCAATCTCCCATGTATCTAATACCCATGGACCTAACATGACCATCATGTTTAGCTTGTGGAAGTCCCTTTGTTAGCGGGTCCGCAACATTGTCATCAGTAGGTACTCTGCATATATTTACATCTCCCCTATCAACGATCTCTGGAATGATATGAAAACGCCTAAGTATGTGTTTGGATTTCTGATGTGCTCTTGGTTCCTTTGCTTGAGCAATAGCACCATTATTATCACAATAAAGGTCTACTGGATTAGCAATACTAGAAACCACTTCAAGTTCAGTTATGAACTTCTTAATCCAAACAGCTTCCTTTGCAGCATCCGATGCAGCAATATACTCAGCTTCTGTTGTAGAATCAGCGGTTGTACTTTGCTTGGAACTCTTCTAGCTTACAGCTCCACCATTTAACATAAACACAAAACCCGATTGCGATCGGCTATCATCTTTGTCAGTTTGGAAGCTTGCATCCGTGTAAGCATTTACAACGAGATCATCTTCCATTCCTCCATAGACCAAAAACGAGTCTTTAGTCCTTCTCAAGTACTTAAGAATCGCTTTTACAGCTATCCAGTGATTTTCGCCAGGGTCGGATTGGTATCTACTTGTCATGCTCAAAGCATAAGATACATCCGGCCTAGTACAAATCATGGCATACATGATGGACCCAATTGCCGAAGCATATGGAACATCATTCATTTTCTCACGCTCATATTTTGTCTTAGGACATTGAGTCTTGCTTAGAGAAACTCCATGTAACACGGACAAGGTGCCTCTCTTAGAATTTTCCATACGGAATCTTCTAATGACCTTGTCAATGTATGTACTTTGGCTTAAACCAAGTAGCCTCCTTGATCTATCTCTATAGATCTTAATGCCAAGAATATATGCGGCTTCACCCATATCTTTCATTGCGAAGCACTTTCCTAACCAAGTCTTCACAGACTGAAGTGTAGGAATATCGTTTCCAATGAGCAATATGTCATCCACGTATAAAATAAGGAATAGCACTATGCTCCCACTAATCTTCTTGTATACACAAGGCTCATCTTCGTTCTTGATGAAACCAAACTCTTTGACCGATTCATCAAAACGGAGATTCCAACTCCTTGAAGCTTGCTTCAATCCATAGATGGATCTTTGCAATTTGCATACCTTAGAATCTTGTTCAAAACCTTCTGGTTGTGTCATATACACATCCTCTTGGAGCTTTCCATTCAGGAAAGCGGTTTTGACGTCCATCTGCCATATTTCATAGTCATGATATGCGGCAATGGCAAGCAAAATTCTTATAGACTTGATCATTGCTACGGGTGAAAAGGTCTCATCATAGTCAATACCATGAACTTGCCTATAACCTTTCGCTACAAGCCTAGCTTTGTAAGTATGCACCTTCCCATCCATGTCAGTCTTCTTCTTTAAGACCCATTTGCATCCTATGGTTTTTACACCTTCGGGCGCATCAATCAAATTCCAAACTTGATTGTCTTGCATGGATTGCAATTCGGATTCCATGGCTCCAAGCCACTTGTCCGAATCAGGAGAAGACATCGCCTCTTGGTAGGTTGACGGTTCATCATTCTCAATGATTTCTACCTCATTACTATCCGTTACGAGAAATCCATATTTTTCGGGCTCGGATCGTAACCTACTAGATCTGCGAGTTGCTTGTGTATTTTGAACAGGTTCCACAACTCCTTGTGGTTCTTGTTCATGTTCCACTATTGGTTCAATGTTATTTTCTGGGTCTCGAATTTCTTCAAGATTTATTTTACTCCCGCTGATTTCTTTGGTGGGAAACTCTTTCTCTAGAAAGACACCAGTTCGGGCAACAAACACTTTGTTGTCCTCGCGGTTGTAAAAGTAATATCCTCTGGTTTCCTTAGGATATCCCACGAAAATACATTTATCAGATTTGTGTGCAAGTTTGTCTGAGACAAGTCTTTTGACAAAAGCTTCGCAACCCCAAATCTTCATGAAAGACAGACAAGGCTTCTTTCCGCTCCACATCTCATATGGAGTCTTTTGAACCGATTTAGTTGGAACACGATTTAGTGTGAAAGCAGCGGTTTCTAGGGCGTAACCCCAAAAGGATATTGGAAGATCAACTTGACTCATCATTGATCGAACCATGTCTAACAAAGTCCGATTCCTCCTCTCGGACACACCATTCCATTGTGGTGTTCCGGGTGGAGTCAATTGTGAAACTATTCCACAATTCTTTAGATGATCATCAAATTCTTGACTCAAGTATTCACCACCACGATCTGATCGAAGTGCCTTAATACTTTTGCCAAGTTGTTTTTCTACTTCATTTTGAAATATTCTAAATATCTCAAATGCTTCACTTTTATGTTTCATTAGGTAAACATACCCAAATCTACTATAATCATCAGTGAAGGTTATGAAGTATTGAAATCCTCCCCTAGCATTGCTACTTAATGGTCCGCATACATCGGAATGTATCAACCCCAATAAGTCGCTTGCCCTTTCACCTAGCTTGGTAAAAGGTGTCTTAGTCATTTTTCCAAGAAGACACGACTCACAAGTATCATATGACTCTAAGTCACATGAACCCAAAAGTCCGTCCCCATGGAGTTTTGAGATACGCTTCTCATTAATATGACCAAGACGGCAATGCCATAAATAGGTATGATTTACATCATTAGGTTTAGATTTCTTATTTACATGATAGACATTGTCATTATTTTCATTCTTGACATCCAGGATATAAAGGCCATTAAATGAATTAGCAATACCATAAAGCACATCATTTAAATAAATAAAAAATTTCTTATTCTCAATAAGAAACTTAAAACCTTCATTATCCAAACAAGAAATTGAAATAATATTTCTGCTTAAATCCGGAACATAATAACAATTGTTCAAAACAAGAATTAATCCGGAAGGTAAAGTGACTTCATAAGTCCCTATGGCTAATGCAGCAACTCTTGCTCCATTTCCCACGCGTAGATCTACTTCACCTTCTTTAAGCAGTCTCCTATTCTTTAATCCCTGCACATTTAGACAAATGTGAGAACCACATCCGGTATCCAATACCCAAGAATCAGTGGTAGAAAGGAGAATATCTATCATATAGATACCTGAAGTCGACGCAGCCTTGCTGCTCTTCTTCTTCTTTTGCTCTTCCAAGAAAGCCTTGCAATTACGTTTCCAATGACCAATTTCTTGACAATGGAAACAGATTGCATCCTTTTGTGAATCAGGTTTTGCCTCAGAAGCCTTGGCAACCTTTGCCTTGCTTATCTTGGGTTTGACAACTTTTGCCTTACCCTTTCCTTTGGCACTAGCCTTCTTCCCATCATGAACCAAGAGCACGGGAGAACCTTTCTCCACAATTTTCATCTCTGCAGTTTTGAGCATCCCATGCAACTCAGAGAGATTCTTATCCATTCCATGCATGTTATAATTCATCACAAACTGATTATAACTTTTAGGCAATGAATTAAGAATGAGATCCGTGGCTAGCTCCAATGGGATTGGATAGCCAAGTTTCTCAAGGTGCTCTACATAACCTTTCATTTTAAGAAAGTGAGGACTCACTTGTTGCCCTTCATTCATTTTACAAGTAGTGAATGCAACAATGGTCTTGTACCTCTCTTGCCTAGCTTGCTCTTGAAACATGGTTCTCAACTCCACGCCTATCTCATAGGCTTCCAAATGTTCCAAACTTTGTTGGAGTTTTGAACACATAGCAGCAAGCATGAGACAACTTACATCTCTAGAATCATTACGATGTTTCTTGTAATTGTCTCTTTCTACCCTAGGGGCAGTAGGCGGTGGTTCAGCGGGGAGAGGCCCATCGAGAATGTACAACTTATCTTCTTGCCTAAGAACGATTCTTATGCTACGGATCCAATCCATAAAGTTGGTACCATTCTCTTCGAGCTTATCCTTCTCAAGGATCGATCGCAACGACATTGATTGAGTGTTATTAGTCATTATCTACAAATATGCAAAAATTTCCAAAATTTAATAAGTACCGGTTTTCATTAAAGAGATAATTAATGTATTTTAAAACAAAATACTCCCACTAAAGTATACAACCTTCTTTATATATCCAATGTAAAGTATAATTTAAATGAGTTGAGATCCCGCTTTAATCTAAGTTTGAGTACGCTTTGGCGCACCGCTCAAAATTAAATCAATTAGGTAGACAACTCTTGTCAATCATATCTCATATGACTCTCAGTTCTTTTCATGAGATCCTTTAAGAAATCCAATTTCAAAAAGCATGTTAAATCTCATCTTTGCCTTAAGCCCAAAACTGTTTTGACGCTTAATTAAGTCTAACCATTTTAAACGCATAGGAAACTCTTATTCACTCATCTTGCTCAAACATGAATAAGATCAATGCACCTCGCTTTGGCGAGCCCACATAAAATTACTCATGTATAAACAAGTGTTTTAATCATGGCATGGCAAAAGGACTTAAAACTTTCTTTGAAGGTTCATCACATATAGCATATAACACATTTATGAGCACATAATATAAACATGTTACACATCAAGTTTAGCTACTAAATTAATCTCCATTAATTTAAGCATGATATTTATGTGTCATTAGTTTCTCTATAATTATGAGGATGAGACTATTTCAACTTTGGTCATTATCTCCAAATCAAGACAACAAGAAGTGCGGTCGAACTAAGCCATTAGGCAACCACAATCCCGCACTAATTCAAGAAACCAAGAAAGTAGTCCATGTGGCCGAAACTAAGCAATAGATGGTCTCGATGAACGTAGGCCAATTGCATTCACAATTCCACATGGATTTCCAATCATTGAATCAAGAACTTTGTTTCTCAATTTTAGCAATTATGAACTCTTCATAATTCTAACTTCGTTTTATCTTTGAACCTTTGATTGCGATCAATTTTGGGAAACACAATCTCAATGAACGCAGATTATCCATCCAAAACTTGAACCAATCTAGGAATCACAAGACTAAAACAAATAGGAAAATCAAACCCCAAAATCCACACACAAACCAACTACCCAAAACCCATTCCAGATCAACAAGTCTGGACTGGTTCTGTTACTGGTTTTGTCGAATTTATCGAAAATTCCATATTCAGATTTTAACCAAAATCAGAACAAATCTTGACCACCGAGCGCCCGCCTGCAAAGGACCAGGCGCCCGCTTGAATGGCCAGAATAGTATAGAATTTTAAAGTTCGAAAATTTTGTCTCAAAATTATTTTTTTCCCCGATTATTAAAACTTTGATCCAATCAAAATCAATAATCGAAATAATTCAGAATCCACCATAATTTTTATTGCGATTGAATCGTGCGATTAAAGTTGCAAAACAATAAACCACATAAAATCACAAAACACATAAACATCATATAATCCAATATTCATATCATGCTTGGCACATAAACAATTTATTTACACACAACATGATCCAAGTATTGAATTAATCAACATGAACGGAGCTCTGATACCACTGTTGGGTTTCCAAGTAACATGCGCAGCGGAATATAGCAATTAAAACTTTAAGAAAAACCCAAAGCCATGGATCCGTTCATATGATTAAATCAAATACAACAAGATGAATAGAGGAATAACTAACCCTTGATGGCTATGAATTTTCTCTTGATCTTTGGTGGAGAAACTTGAAGACTTGATCACGATCACAAAGCTTGAACACGAACTTTGAAGATGATGATTTTCACCCTCTAGCGGTATCCACACTTCGAACGAATATCAAAGGAGCTTCTTTGATCTTGGTTGCTAGACCAATAATTGTAAAACACGCTTTCACAATTTAATAAAGAACTATATGGAATTTATTTTGTGAATTATTTTGTTCCTCAATCAATGATATCTTAGAACAAAATAAAATCTCTCTCAAACTCTTTGAGACTCACAAAAGCACTAGTAAATATGGTCTGGCCGAATTGGTGTTTTTATACACAATTAAGACCTATTCCAAATAGGTAACTTGTGTCAAAAACCATTCCTAATCGAATTAGGAAATTTCCAATCGGGAGCACCAGGCGCCCGCCTGGTACCACCCAGGCGCCCGCCTGTTTGGGCAGAAAGTCCAGTTCCTTTCCGGCTTGAACAGGCGCCCGCCTGGTGCAACCCAAGCGCCCGCTTGGTTGACCAGGAGGCCCAGAACTTTTCCAGAAATTCCTTGGAGGTCCTTCGACCCTAAATTCCAATATAGTCCTTTTATTTAAGATTCGTTCTATTGTGTGTGACCCTCTAGGATTATACTAAGTTGGCAATGGGCTCAAACATGATCCCATAAGATATGATTAGGTTCTAGCAAACCGTCATACCTACCCAAATAGTATAACTAGATACAAGTTCGCATTCCTTTAGAATATGTCACAATCCCTTTGTCCACGATGTCATTGAACACAAGTCATGGTCAAATAGTCAACTTGTTTTGTTCAATACTTTCTTGATTCCGAATATGTTGATAATTCAAATGACATTGATCCAATCAATTCATTTGAGTCCGGCCGAACATTTCATCAACATCATTCCTACGAGAGGCCCAAGCTTGACATCTCTCCGAGGAGGGACAAATCCATTTAGCTTATTATTCTTCCCAACGGGAATCCGATTATGCCAATCATACCCTTTATAACTACCGTGTTAAGGTAGCGTTTGAATATGTCAAACACAATGTTCATCAAGTGGAAGACTATAATAACTTCATGTCTAAGGATTCAAATGACATAACTAATATGAGATATATGTATGACATAGACCATGACATAAATCTCATACAGCGGGTCATGTCCAGTACCTTGTTCCAAACAAGTACCCATAAATCTAACATGATCATCCCATGATCATTTAGCCTTTATACTAGTGCTTAATAAGTACTAGGGACGGGGATTATTATAAGTAAACATGAACAACAATAATAATCAAAACATCTCTTTATTGATATGAAATAAATGATAACAATTACAACGTTTATTAAACGTGCCTAGGGCACCACTACTAACATATCAATCATCCATCCTCATGAGTACTATGGCCGCTCTTCCCGATAAGTTCAAGATGCCCGACATAAGCAAATTCAAGGGCAACTCTTGTCCTATGGCTCACATTGAGACTTATATTTGGGCAATGGTTCCAAAGAAGGTCTCCCCCAAGGTGATGGCTCAATGCTTTCCTCTCACTCTCGAGGGGGCGGCAAAAGATTGGTATGCTACTCTCCCGCTCACTGTCCGTCTTGATTGGGACTCCGCCATGCTTGCCTTCAAGAACCAATACCAAGGCAACACCACTCACCGGCCCACAAGGAAACAGCTAGAGAACACTACTCAACGAGACAATGAGTCCTTCATCGACTTCACAAGGAGATGGAATGACAAACTCTTTGAAATTGTTGAGAGGCCAAACACAAAAGAGCAAATGGACATATTTCTCAAGTGTCTCAAGATTGATCTCCGCTCTCACCTAAGTGGGGCTTGCTACTCCGACTTCTCCCAAATGTATGAGGCGGGGGTACGCATGGATGACTTGCTCAAGGAGATTAAGAAGTCCACTCCTTCTTACCGCTACAAGGCCGCTTCCAACTCCACAAAAGAGGCCTCGGTCAACGCCATCACTATTGACAAGGGGAATTACAAAAAGGTTCCTCCACCTCAAGGGAAGAAGTCCCGAAGTGACCGTGTCTACACGCCTCTCCAAGGCATGACTCAAACCGAAGTGTTCGAGGTCCTCAAGGCAAAGGGTCAAGTCACACCCGTGCAAGGGTACCAACCCAAGACGATCCTCTCCAATCATGCTCACCACAAATATTGTGGCTACCACCAATATAGTGGCCACACCACCGAGGAATGCTTCGTTCTCCGCAATGTCATTCAAGATCTCATAGATAAGAAAGAATTTGTAGTGACTAATGACGAGCATGTCAATGTAATAGAGATAGGAGAACTCGAGGGGACCACCCATTCAATCCCAATTGTGAATGGGGGCCCCAATGTTATGAATAAACTTGACAATTCTTGTTATGTAGTGACTTACGATGAGGTAATGAGGGAAGTACTAGAGAATAGGAAAAAGAAGCAAGATGGGAACGTCAACATGCTAACTCGATCCGGTCGAGTCTTAGCAAGCAACCCTTCCACTTCCACACCGAGCTCCTCTTCTCAAAGGCCGCAAGCTCACAACACTCCCGAAGATCCTCTACTTGTCCAACTCAAGAAAACTCAATCCAACATCTCTATTTGGGACCTCATTGCATCCTCGAAGAAACACCGAGATCTTGTCATCCGCAATCTCGATGATACATCAGTTTCTCCCGATACTACTCCCGAGGACCTCACAGCAATGATTGGTCACATTCATTTTAGCAACGTCATCACCTTTGCCGATATGGACCTTCCACCGTTTGGTTCCGACCACAACGAAGCTATTTACCTCAAGGTACGAGCAAGGGGGAGGCCCGTCTCAAGAGTCTTAGTGGACGGTGGTTCCGCATTCAATCTCATGCCTAGTAGAATCATGGGCATACTGGGGCTTAAGGATTCTGATTTGAAGCCTTCTACTCAAGTAATCCGAGGTTATGACAGCACCGCCCGTACAGTCATGGGTATGATCGAAATAGAAATTGAGTTTGGGAGCATGGTCATGTCCGTTCCATTCCAAGTGCTTGATATCCCGGCCTCGTTCAACTTACTGTTGGGTCGACCATGGATTCACAGTGCTAATGCCGTACCGTCAACTCTCCACCAATGTGTCAAGATCCGAAATGGTGATGAAATAGTGACCGTAATGGCTGAAAACATCACTATCCACAGAAAAGGTGAGCCCGTCCACCAAGTTCAGCATGGTCTACCAGACTCCACTCTCTCCGGCGTCTCAATCAACGCCATTGACAAAGAAGGGGGAAACGGATCATGGACCCCCAGCAATCACAAAGTCCTCCGCATGATGAGGAATATGGACTACTTCCCTGGTTTAGGCTTAGGGAAATATCAGCAACGAATCCTACATCCCGTGCAAGTCCCATTTGTCAAGAACACCTTCGGTTTGGGGTATGAGCCTTCCAAAGAAGACTTGAAACAAGAGCAAGCGATCAAGAACGAAAAGGCCCGAGCTCGTAAAGTAGGCCGTCGGTATGAAGTCCCTAATCTAAGGCCTTACCGCAAAACGTTGAATGGTTATTTTGTCCGCCAAGGGGAAGACATTCCGTACATGATCTTTCCCGAGCCGTGGGTTAACAATAAAGGTGTCAAAAAGCCCGGCCTCGAAATCTTCTCCGATTGTGAGTCCAGATATCCGAAAGAGAACCAACTCCCATGTCGCCCCGTGAATGGTGGGGGAGGAAGATGACTATAGAGTCCGAGACAGAAATCACCGTGGGGGAAGAACTGACAGATTTAGCCTCCTTGTTTGAAGAGCTTGCCATGATGAATGAATGCCAAGTTAACGCCATCCATGACACCGTCATCATGAACGAGACTATCAGTGAAATCCCGCCAAGCTCCGAGCCGATCAACAATTGGTATTCAACAAAAGGGCCCGTGGTATCCGAGGAATTCTTAGTCCAAGAAATGGGTTGCATACCCCGCACAGCAACAAAGGAAGAGCAGCTCACACTTACTTTCGAGTCCGAGAGTGTCTCTAATACCCTCACCCAAGAGGATTTGGAGGCCATAGCCGAGCGTGTGTTTCCTTTCTTTGCTAATGAAAAATTTGATATTTTTGAGTACCCTGAGATTGCAAACATCATAAATGATGAATTAACTAATAATGAACTTAACGAACAAGTTAATAACGATTCAAATTATGATGAAATAGACCAAGAAAACACAACATACTTAAATGAACTTGCTCAACAAGTCCGTAGTCGTGGCGAGAATGGTCCAAGGGCTGACGAAGAATTGCATGTTGTTAATCTGGGTACCGAAGAAGAGCCAAAAGAAACCAAGATTGGAAGCTTCTTCAAGGGGGACGACAGAGACATATTGACTGCACTACTACGGGAGTTCGTGGATGTGTTCGCATGGTCATACAAAGACATGCCGGGTTTGGATAGAAAGGTAGCAGAGCACAGGATTCCGATCAGAGAAGATGCCAGGCCAGTAAAGCAGAAGCTCAGAAAGATCAAGCCAGAATGGTCTCTGCAGGTCAAAGAAGAGATTGAGAAGCTCCTCGGTGTGGGTTTCATCAAGGTTATCGAGTATCCGACATGGTTAGCCAACATTGTGACAGTCAGGAAGGCGAACGGCAAGGTTCGAGTTAGTGTAGACTTCCGGGATTTAAACAAAGCTTCCCCAAAGGATGATTTTCCACTCCCTAATATCGACATGCTAGTCGACTCCACTGCTGCCTACGAGGTCCGCTCATTCGTGGATGGGTTCGCTGGGTACAATCAGATTCTCATGGCCGAGGAAGATCAACATAAGACAGCCTTCACAACACCGTGGGGTACCTTTTGCTACACAGTCATGCCATTTGGGTTAAGAAACGCTGGGGATTCCTACCAAAGAGCCGTGACAGACTTGTTCCACGATATGATTCACAAAGAAATCGAGGTCTATGTGGACGACATGATCATTCACTCCAAAGGAACCGATGGTCAACATCTAATCGATCTCCGCAAGTTCTTCGAAAGGCTTCGTCAACACAAGATGAGGCTCAACCCTGCAAAGTGCACGTTCGGGGTTATCCGAGGCAAAGTTCTTGGTTATATGGTCACTAAAAGGGGAATTGAAGTAGACCCCTCCAAAATCAAGGCAATCATTGACATGCCTCCTCCAAAGACGCAGAAAGAGATTAAAGGTTTCATGGGCAGATTACAATACATCAGTCGGTTTTGCACCAACTCACTTCCATGTGCGAGCCAATCTTCAAGCTACTCAAGAAGAATGTGGCTCTAGAATGGACCGACGCGTGCCAAGAAGCCTTCGACCAAGTAAAGCATTACTTGACGTGCCCTCCTGTTCTAGTTCCGCCGCACAAGGAGAAACCTCTGTTTCTTTATCTCACTGTCAATGATGAAGCCCTAGGGGCTATGTTAGCACAAGAGCAACGAGAGTCCACAAAGGAGAACGCCATTTATTTTGTCAGTCGCCGATTCCAAGGAGGCGAAAAGAACTACTCTGTCTTAGAGAAGTCATGTGCAGCATTGGTTTGGGTCACTCAAAAGCTCAAACACTATATGGAAGCTTTTCCGATCAAGCTAGTAGCAAAGGTGGACCCGCTCCGCTACATCTTCGAGAAGCCTTTCATGTCAACAAGAATAGCCAAATGGTACTTCATGCTCGCCGGCTATGATATCACTTACATCACACTAAAATCCGTCAGGGGGAAAGTGTTCAGTGACCAGCTTGCCGAATTCCCGTGTGACGAAGTGAAGGGGGAAGATGTACAGTTCCCCGACGAGCATTTAATTTGTACTGCAACCGAGGAAGACAAGTGGCAACTTTTTTTTGATGGCGCCGCCAATAAACACGGTTTTGGTATAGGGGTATTGCTTGTCGATCCAAAAGACATCTACACTCCCATTGCCATACGCCTGGAATTCGAAGCTACCAACAACATCGCCGAGTACGAAGCATGCATAGCAGGGCTCGAAGCAGCTCTCGAAAGAAACGTCACGGAACTAGAAGTGTTCGGTGACTCTTTGCTTCTTATCAATCAGCAATCGGGTAAATGGCGAACCCAAGACCCGACTCTCCAACAGTATGGTCAGCACCTTGAAGAACTGGTTGAACAATTTTAAGAGATCACTTTCAACTACCTGCCAAGGGATAAGAATCGCTTCGCCGATGCACTGGCCACTATAGCTTCATTAGTTGAAATGCCCAAAGGGAAAATGGTGAAGCCTTTCAAAATTGCTCGAAGGAACAGTCGGCATATTGCATGAGTATCGAGATCAACGAGGTTCAAACAAACTCTCCGTGGTATTCGGATATCATGAACTTCCTCAAAGACGGCACTTATCCCGAGAACATCAATAAGAAATCTCAAGCAGCTCTGCAAAGGTTAGCCTCTCGGTACGTACTGATTGGGGACCGAGTCTATAAAAGGCACCACGACGGGATCAATCTCCTATGCGCCAATGAGACCGAAGCTCAAGAGATAATGTGTGAAGTGCATGAAGGAGAATGTGGACCCCACATGAATGGGTTTATGCTAGTCAAGAAGATGCTTCGCATTGGTTACTATTGGAGCACTATGGAACGAGACTGTATCGAGAAAGTCAAAAGGTGTGCCAAGTGCCAATTCCACGCTAATCTGCAACATGCTCCACCCTCACAACTTTACAACATGGTCACACCTTGGCCTTTCTCTTGTTGGGGGATAGACATCATCGGTAAAATTCATCCTGCCGGGAGCAATGGGCAGTCATTCGTCCTAGTGGCAGTCGACTACTTCACAAAGTGGGTCGAAGCACAAGCCTATCGAACCCTCAACGCCAAGAAAGTGGCCGAATTTGTAAAGATTAATATCATGTGCCGATACGGTGTGCCTCATGAAATCATTTCCGACAACGGCTCTCACCTTGAGAAGGAAATGGATGCACTTTTGGTAGAATAAAAGATCACCAAGCACAAGTCATCTCCTTACCGGCCCCAAGTAAATGGCGCAGTCGAAGCAGCAAATAAGACCATCGAGACCATCGTCAAGAAAATGGCCTCAACAGGAAGGGATTGGCCCGAGAAGCTACCATTGGTCTATGGTTCTGAAGCCGTACTCCCTATCGAACTTGAAGTCCCATCTCTACGGGTCCTCCTCGAGAATCAAGTCAACGAGGTCGACTGGATGCAAAGTCGATATGAACAACTAGCCTTGCTCGACGAGAAAAGGTTAAGAGCACTCGAACGCACAAGGGCGTATCAGCAAAGGATGGCAAAAGCTTTCAACAAGAAGGTGAAGCCTCGAAACATCAATGTGGGAGATTTGGTTTTAAGACAACATCCTCCTAATGCCATGAATCCCCTGGGGAAATGGGGACCCCGGTGGATCGGTCCGTACGTGGTCAAAAAGATACTAAGCGGTGGTGCAGTCCGGCTCGTGGATTTAGATGGTGACCAGCTACCAAAGGAGGTCAACCTCGACAAGCTCAAGAGGTTCTACGCTTAATAAACAAAGACCATTAAAAAAAAAAAAAAAAAAAAATCACTCGCTAGGTTGAAAACCCGCAAGGGCGGCCTAGGCAAAAATTAGAGCACGTGCAAAAAAGAAGCCCGCTAGATTGAAAACCCGCAAGGGCGGTCTAGGCAAAAAACAGGGTGCACAAAAAAAAAAAAAAAAAAAAAAAAAAAAAAAAAGATGGTCTTTGTTTGTTTGAACTACGAAGACCTGAGCCTCCCAACTGGAGGAACGTAGGCAACCTTCGGGTACGGTCTAAAACATATCAAAAATACCCAATTCACTTCAAATAACAAAATGCAATTTTTATTCATTCAATGAATTATTCAAACCATTACAACGGATTTATTGAGCAACAAAAGACATCAAAATATTAAATCCTAAAACAAAGTGGTCTAATTGCAATCTCTTAGGGTACAAAGAAAAATCCAATTTTCTCTTAGCTTTCGAAGGACCACCCGATCGTCTCTCAATCCTGTTCTTCTTGGGTAACAAAGGAGCACTAATACGCACCGAAACCTTCTGTGCTGCAACACGTCTCCTAGAATAAAAGTCATCCAAAGGAGTACCGAAAGGGTCAGCGAGAATGTTACTCGAATCAGCAGCAGCCTCCCTATATCTCAAAGTGCTGCTAGGCTCAAAACCCTGTCCCAACAACTCGGCACGAAGCACATCAACCCAAGTGATGCCACGGTAAAGGGTTCCAAATAAATAGTCCAAGTAGCTCTCGGGAAGGAAGACACTCCCCCGATACAGAGGAGCGAAAGCCCAACGATTGCAGTCATCTCCCCAAGCCGACTGAAGCTCACTCGAGAAGCCAGGACCCATGTAAGCAACTGGACGAAGCATTCCATCCCTCGGAAAAGGAATTGTCTGTTGGCGACCGAACTGCCGCAGAACCCGCTCTGGCTGGTAAAATGAAGAATCTCTCAAACCGGGTACAACCACGTGCTGAAAACCAAGAGTCCATTCCACAAAAGGACGAAGACCCCAAGAAGGAGGACACCACTCAATATCAACGGTCACCCGAGAGGCAAAGAATTTCTTCCAATCATCTTCAGATAAATCCCGGGTCAACAACTTCCTCCTATGAACAGCAAAAGGAGACAAATCACCATCCGGAGAATAAATTCTGAAGTGTTCTCGGAGCCATATGGTCAAGAGCAAAGGGCTTCCCCGACACATCTTGCCTGTCCTATGTAACTCATCAAGGCCGTGCAACGTCTCCCCTACAATAAGATGGATTACACTAAATTGCTGCTCCTTAGCTTGCAAAATAATCTCAGACAACTGCACGTCCGCAGTCCCGAAGGGTGTAACAAACAGTACTTCGCTGAAGAGACAAACGGCCATGGCATTTCTTTTGAAAGATTGAACCATCGGGTCTTCCGAGTGTAAACTGAAGAACATCGGCAACTCAGTTATGTCAATCACGGTACCATGCAACATCTTCCTCACGTCCTCAACAGGGAGATTCAGTAACCCAACCCAAGAGTCGAGGGCACCACGGTGATATTTAGGGACGGCAATCCGACCGGCCAAAGGCATGCCAAGGATGGCCCCGAAATCGTCAACAGTCGGCACCATTTCATTAGCTGAAAGGTTGAAGGTATGGCTGTCGCAATCCCAGAAAGCCGCGGCAGCTCTCAAAAAATCCCAATCTGGCTTCAACGTCCGCAAAGTGAAAAGAATTCGGAACCCAAAATCTTTAATGAAGGCCTTCTTAGGATGGGTCTTGAAAGAATACACAAAAGTGCCCAAGTCCTTTTCATACGCACTAACGACCTTGGCATCAAGGGCAAAAGAATTGGAAGCCATGAAAAATGTTGATCACAAGCAAAGTTAAGCAATAATATGATGTTCAAAAATGGCAGAAAGGAGCTGTGAGAATCAAGTGGTCGAACAGAAGATGATATTATAGCTGTTGGGGGCTATTTTGGTCAGCAAATGTCAAGCCCGGAATTCCGCCTCCCAGACGCGCGCGCCACCCGCCAGCGGTCTGAAGTGCGCGCGCGTCCCAATCCTACATAGGAAGGCGCGCGCCTCCCAGGTCTAAATCGCTTCAAGAAAAGGGCCTTGTCAGAGATCTCCAGCCTAAATCAAGACACTGTCCCGATCCTCGGACACCCAGTTGGGCACGCCTTTTTCTGGTCCGCCCTTAAGGCATGTCAAAAATCGAAAGTAGGATAGAAACTCCCACTCAAAAGTAGGCTGTCCTCTTCAAAATTCCGAACTCCCTAAGTTCTGTCACGGGTGCCACACCCCCTCAAGAGTCAATCTCAACATTTCATCCCCAGCAGGAACATTTTTTTTTGTCGCGGTCAACTGTGCCCGTACCCCACAATTCAAAAAGTCAAGTGTGACTCCAAATGGCACGAGACTTCAAAGCAATATTTCATCAAACGGATTCACTAACGGATTCGCCAACAAGGGTTCACCTACGGACTCATCCAAGGGATTCACCAACGGACTCATCCAAGGGATTCACTAACGGATTCATCAAACGGATTCACCAACGGATTCGTCAACAAGGGTTCACCAACGGACTCATCCAAGGGTTCACCAACGGACTCACCTAAGGGATTCACTAACGGATTCGTCAACAAGGGTTCACCAACGGACTCATCCAAGGGATTCACTAACGGATTCATCAAAAGGTTCACTAACGGCCTCATTCAAAACATGCAGCCGGCAGGTTCACCTAACGGATCATGCCACCCCCTCTATCAACAAAAGCCGCTCACACAGGGAGCGCACCACTATCTCTCGCAATTTCAAATTCCTGCTTTCATCGAGTCTTTGCTTTTTTCTTGGTGATGTCCTCGGCGGGTGTTTTTAACTTTCGTCGACGCGTTCTGCTTTGCAGTCCACGTCGCCGAGGGGCTCTGTAGACACCCCGCCTTGGACCGCTCACCTCGATTGCACATTTGATTTTGTGTTTCTCCCCATTTTAAGTGTTTCTCGTTAGTTTCTGTCACTTCCGTTAAGTTCCTGACTGACTTCGTTAAGTCCAGGGACTAAACTGAATGACAGGGCTGACTTTCTAGTCCATTCTGTCAAAATTGCCTTCTCTGAGTCGCGCGCCTCCCGCCCCCAAAGCAGGAAGCGGGCGCCTCTGGGCGTCAGTTACAGATTTCTGGCCAGGATTCCCTCCCTTGCTCAATTTACAAGATTTTGCCCGGGAAGGATTTCTTGGTGACTGAGTTTTGGCACCAAAAACACCCCTCTTTCACCTATAAAAACCTCTATTTACCTCCATTTTCAAGGATCGAAAACTAGGACCGAAGATTGAACTTACAAAAACTATACCAAAATCACTTTCTAAAGGTTCTCAAGGATCTCTTCAAGCAATATTTGAAGTTCTTCAAATTGTAGGTAAAAGTCCATCTTTTCCTTTCTTTTCTACTTCATCTCCTCTCTCTCTTTTTACTTTAATCAAATGTGCAATCACCCAAATCATTTTGGGACATGACTCTAATGATCACCTCATCTCATTGAGGTTGGTTAAGGAGTTATCTCCTACATTCCAAATCCTATTTTAAATCCCCCCTTTTCATGACTTAAAGAAGAAGAAGAAGAACATTTCATTCATGTAGATTTTGATCAAGCAAGACCAACGTAAGTTGGGCGAGATGGGTGTTTCGGTACTTCCCATCTCGTAATCTAACCCCCGAACCTCAAAACAAAGAATCTCTGTTTTCGTAATCAAACTTAGGCTACAATCAATAGGTTTTTCTTATGTTCCTCAAAACATAGGTGGCGACTCTAAAAACAAGTTAGACATCCTAGGATAATTCACCGCTCTAGCCAGGCCGTGGTTCCCCGGGGTATCTACAGGCGCACAGTATGTGTGCGCTAAACCAAGGGGCGCAGAGGCGCGTATCATAGCTAGGAAGAAATCCTTATGCGCGCGCTCTGAAAGGCGCATGGCGCGAATAAAGAAAGGCGCATGGCGCGTGGCGCAGGAGGCGCATATGCGCGGCTCAAACTCACTGAGTGATTTTTCTTGAATCTTGATCTTCTTGCCCTATTTCTAAGCCTATTCTATAACAATGGACAACCTAAAAAAATGAAGTATAAATACTTCTTACATGAGGGTCTAAAGTCCATGAAATAAAACTTAGGTGATGGATCAATCAAATCTAATAAATCCTATTACATTAAAACAGAGATATATGTGGGCATACCCAATAATCTCCCCCTATTTGATTGATGCCATTACCTACTGTATCAAGGACAAACATTATACTTGATAAAAACATGAATCATGTCTCAAGTTAATGCACACACTAGTTCAAGATAGAGATTTCTAATCTATTCCAATAAGGATAAAGCATTACATATGGAAAGATAGAAATAACAGTTTAACACATTCAAAATGATGTATGAATTTTAGTTTTGAAAAGTGTTTAAACCAAGTTTAAAACTCAATGCATGAAAGTATGAAACAATTCAATATGATGCATATGAATTTAAACAATATTCATTGTTCTACAAACAAGGAGTTTGAGTGAACAAGGTTTGATAATAAGTGATGCATTGTTCTCATTAAAACATGGGGTGTAGGAGTTACAGATTACAAGTTTTGAATAGAACAAAAACAAAAGGTGCTAAAACAAGTAAGCACTAAATCACTAACACAAAAGAGTAGTTTCTATCACAAAAGATTCTAATAACTTACAATCAAAATAGAAACTAAGGGTTGGGAGGCGCATCATCGTCCTTCAATCCTTCAACGATCTCTGAAACGGAGCGCTGAATCTGTTTTGCAAGCTGATGACTACGGTTCGCTAAGCCCTGAGTGTTAGTGACGCTAGAGTGAGTGGCAGTGACACCGTATCTGATGTAACTCAAGTGATTCACATTGATGTTTTGATACTCATCAATGGAGCGCTGAGTGATTTGCTGCTGCTGAGAAATATTTTCTTCTAAGATTTGAAGATGAGCTTCAATGGCATTTTGAGCCGTGATAATGTCAGAAGAAATGTGATCGGCGCGTCTGTCTGAGCTTGAGTGAGCAGTAGTGAAGTGAGTAACGACCAATTCTTTCAAAACATCCAACTTTGATACTAACACGTTCATGTTGGATTGAGACGCAGCAGACTGAGGTATGAAATTAGGCGCAGAAGATGTGGTTTGCACCTGATCAGAATGAGGTTGTACCTGAGTCTGCGCCGGAGGAGTAGGAGTAGAAAGTTTATCCTTGAATGAATTCATCTCCCCCTTAATGGCAGCAATCTCTTCAGATTGATCAGTAAGCATTGAGGTGAGAAGCTCAAATTGAGACTTGATTTGCGTCTGACCTTGCTCTAGATTTGCTTGCCCCTGCTGCAAAGATTGAAGAATAGAAAGTACCTCACTCAAATCTGGAGCAGATGGAGGAGGCGCAGGGGTTGACTGGGGCGCATCAGATTGTAGAGGCGCAATAGGAGGTGAAAGAGTAGGAGGCGCATAGTCATTTTCAGTTTCATCACCAACTGTTTCCGTTGTGATTAGATCTGGTCCAGAATGAGGTGAAGGCGCAACTGGAGAAGGAGTGCGCTGAGGAATGGTCTCTTGCTCCCCCTGAAATGGTTCATCTATGTCTGAAAAATCATCGCCAAAAAGATCAGAATGGAGTTGTTCCCTTAACACTTTGGTCCTTTGAATTTTGAGGATAGGAGGCGCATGGGGAGCGGGGGCGCGCGCTGGGTAGGCGCAGGAACATTAGGGCCTTTCTCAACATCAGCGCTTGAACCAGCGCCTTTCTTGTGCTCTAGCTTCTCTGACTCAGCAGCTTGCTTGGCTTGAAAATCTTCATCTCTTTTCCTTTGAGCCTCAAGTCTGTTGGCTTCCTGCGCTAGCCTTAGATCACGATCTTCATCAGATTCAAATCTGGTGCGTTTGATTGGCGCACGAGGAGGGTCATCAACCACCCGTTTTCCTTTGCTTTTCTATGCTCCTGGCAAGGGATCAGCGCGTTGACTTGCGCTTGCAGTTACTGCGCTTTTCTTTATTGGTGTTCCTTTAAGAACTGGCGCATCATCTGATTCGGTTTCTTCATCGATTAAGCCTTCAACGGTTTTGATCTGAATTCCCTTGGCGCGCTTGGCAGGCTTCTTTCTGCGCTTTTTGAGATCCAAGTTTACTTTTCCAAAAGTTGGAACATCATCAATTTTGTACTCAGGATTCTCATTCAAAAATTTGACTAACTCAGGATAAGTTAGAAAAAGTTTTGTGAGAAGAAGGCAGTGAGAGCGAAACCTGGTTTTTCCATCATTCTTGTTCTTCACATACTTGTCAATCTGCTCACGCAACGTTTGAACAAAATGTGAGGCCAGTGAAGCTTCTCCTTGGCCATGATGGCAGCAGTGTATTCCCATTGTTCCACCGTGAATCGGTTCACGTTCCCGGTTTTGAATACAATAGAAGTTCCCACTAAGTGAGCTATATGAGTCAAGAGTTCTCCACCATCTCGAATTTCAGTGGTTTTGATATTATTTTGAAGTGTGGGAATATTCAGAAGTGAAGCAGCTATCTTGTTCTGATCGTCAATAGAATAAGTCATCGGACGCCCAATAATGCGATCGTCACCCGTAGACGGAAAACTGAGTAAGTGTCGAATCACAGACGAGGAGATATGGATGTATATATTTTGAACGCGAGCCTCAATCCTGTAGTGAATGCGTCCATTAACATCAATTTCCACTAGAACAGCAGTGGAAAAGAACTCATCCACGAGGAGCGGAGAATAAAATGTCTGATCCATAGTGAACAAAGGGAGCAGACCAGCAACGCGCAAGGTTTCAATGATCTCTCTTCCAATATCTTCACCAGATAACTCTAATAGATCAAGAGTTTCTTCTAGTTTTAAATTTGCAAGGTCCTGAAAAAAATAAACATTGATTGATTTTAGAAGTGACAGAGGCGCATAGAAACATAAGATGATCAAAGTAACATAGGCGCGTAAATAATTGAGAGGCGCATAATAGAATCAGGCGCACAAAAACATAGAGAAACAAGGCGCATGATTGGATTAGGCGCATGAAATTTTAAAGGTGCATAGGGTTACAAGGCTCATATTATGGTTCTATGTAAATACTAAGGAAAAATTAAAACAACGAAATTTGACTAAGTACAAAGTTAGGCACATAAGGTTTTAGGCACAGAATGATTTAGGCGCATATACAACTAGAGGCGCAGAAAGCATTCAGGCGCATAAAAGAAATTAAGCGCATAATGATGTATATAGGCGCATATCGTGTGAAAATTTTGACTTAGCAAAAACACAAAAAAACAAAATAACAAGCATTCAAATGAAAGAAATGAGAATCAAAAAGTACAAATTTTCGAAAACAAGATAGAAAATTTTAGAGACCAAAACATGCAAGAATGACGAAGAATACGAAGAATGACCCTTGAATGCTCGAAGAACACCAAGAACACGAAAATCATGAAACTTCACCAAAACAAACAAATAATATATCAAAACGACCGCATGACAACGAGGAATCTAAATATGTAAACAAAAACATGAACAAATCAACAATGAAAGCACAATGAACAAAAGAAGAACCGAAAATTTGAAAAGTTTAGAAAACCAAAAATTCAGATTCGCAAAGATGAAAGCATTGATCGTAAAAATGTTGGATACAAAAGATTCGAAATCATAAAATAAACACAACCCAACAAACGATATCAAAAATGGAGAATCATAACGTAAAAAACAAAGAAAAACGAACTCGGGTTTGAAAAAGGCGAATGAACAAAAAAAACTGAAAATAAGGAGATTAAGGTTCAAGAGATCATACCATTTCGTCTTGTGTAGATGTTGATGCTTTCTTAGGACTCATATATTTATATATATAACGAAAATGAAGAAGAAAAAGAGAGAAGGAGATGAAGGTAGAGAGAGAAAGAGATGAATAGAGAGAGACTGTGAGTGTCGGGGAGAGAGAGAAGAGAGAGAGAAGATAGATGGTAGGAGAGAGTGTAGGTGATGATGAATATATATAGGTTAGGTTTAAAATTTTTGCACTGATATGGAAATAATAGGGTCAAAAATTTAAAAAGATGGGAAGTTGAAAAGATGTGCATTAATGAGGGATTTTGGGGATTAGAAGGGCATTAAATGCTGAATGACACAAGGTACGATTGATGTGACATCTTGGGTTTTTGAAAAACTGCTCCACTTTTCCTTTAAGTGTATGAGCAATTTTGACTAATTTTTGCACAAACACCAAAAACATTTATTTTGGTGTAAGTTTGGGGTGCAAGAAATATTTCCCCAGAAAATAAAGTTTTTCGAAAAACGTAAAACGAGGGAAAAATTTAATTGCACAAGTACCCTTGAACAATTAAAGGAATGTCAAGAGACATAGATTCCTACAATAAATAAGAACAATCATACCTGGTACTTGTGAAACTTTAATGCGTTCAATCATTGAAATTAAATGTTTGAGCATTGAATGAGCCGCAATAGTTAATGCGCGCATGAAGGGGCGCATTACTCATCAAGGCTCGCAGAATGATATAGATAGCATTACGTAATAGAGGCGCAGAGATGTTTGAGCGCGCATAAGCGTTTGAAGCGCATTAGATGCCAGGCGCGCATGAGATGCTAGGCACGCAGGAGATGCTAGGCGCCCAGGAGATGCTAGGCGCGCAGGATAATGAGGCGCGCAGGAGGTGCTAGGCGCGCAGGAGATGCTAGGCGCGCAGGATAGTGAGGCGCGCACAGTGAATCTTATGGCGCATGAAGTTTCCTTGAAACTTTGAAATTGTCGCGACCCCGGACCCCGCGGGCCCCGGGACCGCGAGCTGGACGTCGACTTCTAAAACCAAGACGGTGAAATACCGAAGTTAAAAATTTCATTTAATACCAAAAGGGTAATGATCCAAAGTTACAAAACCAAGTTTTACAATTCGTTTGAACAACAAGGCAAAACTAGTATAAACTCCACAAGTTTATACACTAAAGTTACAAATTACTCAAATCCTAATGACGTCAATGTTTGGTACAAATACCCCAAAATGGTTACACATTTACATAATGGAAACCAACCTATAACAACCTTCCCAAAAGAACGGATCCACTCTCGACGTCCTCTTTCTCGTGATCAGCGAGACTAATCCTTAGCACCTGGGGGGGTTAAGGAAAAACAAAGATGAAAGGAAAGGGGTGAGATAAATCTCAATAAGTTACTAATGCAACTACATGACATGCTATGATGCAATAAGCAATAAGCAATAACAAATATCACATAGCACATAGCAATTATCATATAACAGATAGCAGCGGAAATAAACACATAACAAAGGATGTAGCCAAGGTTTTCCAAACCGGAACATCCAAATAAAGGATCGCTGCGCAGCTTCAATAATCAACCAATCATCATCTTCATAATAGCATGAAAGCCGAAGAGAAAACCCCGGTACCGGAACCAATAACCAATGAAGTGTCACAAAGGACGGGAGACATGCCACAAAGTCATGCTCCAAGTAAAGCTAAAATGCACACAAGGGAGCTAGCTCTTCTCACATCCAAGGCCAATCTGGAGGAGGGTAATAAGGGGGCAAAAACAATGGTCAACATCACAATGGACTTGGCCGTGCCATCATAATGTTTCGCATCGCCCAAACACACACAAAATACCAGCTGGGTTTTCACGTAAAGGCTAAGTAATAAAATACTAGCACGATAAACAACAAAGGATTCCAAAGTAGGGAATCATACCAAGAAGTCACCAAGAAAGTGAAATGAACGAACAATAACCAATTAAGGTGCTCTAATAATTTCCACAATAATAACACCAATCCCTTATCACATTTGATCACAAAGGACCCAGATAACTCAAGCACACAAGAAAAAACTATTCACTCATCTCGAAGAGCTCAAGGAGAGCTTTAAAATGATAGTTTATTCGCCTAAAACGGAGTTCGGATGAGAAAGTTATGGAAGAAACAAATTTAGAAGAAAATGGAAGAATATACCAGAATTCTTGCTTGCACGACCGTGCCTAAGAAAGTGGCACGGACCGTGCCAAACATTTCGAGAGGAAAGGAAATTTTGGCATATTGGCACGACCGTGCCTAAGAAAATGGCACGACCGTGCCAACCAAGACGGGAGAAAAGGGAATTGTGGCACGACCGTGCCAAATAAAAGAGCACGACCGTGCCAAACCTTACGAGAGGGAAAGTGAATTGTGGCACGACCGTGCCAAATAAAGGAGCACGACCGTGCCAGATGAACAAAGCCCAGATTCATCCAAGGTTCACCATTTTCGGGCCAAAACTCACCCAAAACACCAAATACTCAAAATCAACACTCCCAACAAGGTTTCTAAGGTACCCAAACATCTTTTAACTAGAAAGGGGATCTAAATACAACCATTTATAAACTAAAACCAAGAATCAAAACCAACATTTCAAAATCACCATTTTTGACCAAAAAACCCAAATAAATTCCAAATAAATTGCAAACTCATCCCAACTTCCAATATAACAACAAAAGCATTATATGAACATGATATGAACATTTTAGCATTAAAATGGGGGAAAAGTAACTTACTTGCAAATTCTCAAAGTTGATGGATTTCAATTCTTTTTGGCTCTACACGATCCTATCGACGATCTAAAACAATGTTCACGTTTTAAGAAATGAGAGAAGATGAGAGGAAGAAGGAGAAAATGAAGAGAGAAGGAGAAGGAAGAAACTTACCAAAGTTGCTAGAGAGAGGAAGAAGGTGCTGGGAAGAGAAGAGAGGGAGTTGGAGTGTAAGAGTGGAAGAGGAGGAGTAGGGAGGGAGTAGGGAGATGATTAAAATATTTACACTTAGGTCCCCTCTCTCACACTACACACAAACTACACTCCCAACTAACAATTAAGACTCAACACTTCCACAATAGCCCAAATAACACGAATAAAATGCTAGGCATAAATATTATAACACATAAGTTGCACACATAAATATTTAAATAAATAATAATTTAAATAAATAAATAAGCAATTAATTAAATAAAAATCATTTAATTACTAATAAAATAGAGCCTAGATTTCGGGTCGTGACATTCACTCCCCCTTAAAGAAAATTCGACCCGAATTTTAACGAGACTTACCTTAAACAAAAAGCCACGGAAATTTCCTCTCGATCTCATCACGAAGCTCCCACGTCGACTCCTCGATGTTATGATTCCTCCAAAGAACTCGAACCAATGAAATGCTCTTGCTCCTCAACTCTTGGACTTTAGAATCTAAGATCCGAACCGGTCGTTCTCATAAGACATGTCGGGCTCAATATCCTCCGGTATCCTCGGTAACACGTGCGACGGATCATGAACATACTTCCGAAGCATAGAAACGTGAAAGACGTTGTGCAACCGGTCCAAAGACGGCGGTAACGCGGAGTCGATACGCAAGAAGTCCAACCTTTCCCAAAACCTCAAACGGGCCAATAAACCTCGGAGCCAATTTACCTTTCTTCCCAAATCTACGAATACCCACCTTTGGAGATACCTTCAAGAATACCAAATCACCAATCTGAAAACTAAGGTCTCGCCTTCGGTTATCTGCGTAGCTCTTATGCGACTCGGGCTGTCTTCAACCTATCCCGGATAACTTTAACTTTCTCAACCGAATCCTGAAGTAAATCAACACCCAAAACTTTCGCTTCACCGACCTCATCCCAACAAAATAGGCGATCTACACTTTCTTCCATACAAAGCCTCATACGGGTGCCATCTCGAATACTAGCCTGATAACTGTTGTTGTAAGAGAACTCCACTAAACGGTAGGTGCGAGTCCCAAGAATCGAAAAAGTCTATCGCACAAGCTCGCAACATATCCTCCAAAATCTGAATAGTCCTCTCGGATTGACCGTCGGTCTGAGGATGAAAAGCCGTACTGAATCGCAAATCTGTACCCAAAGCCTCCTGAAACGCCTTCTCCAGAATCTAGAAGTAAACCTCGGGTCTCGATCTGACACAATGCTAACGGAACCCCATGCAATCTAACAATCTCATCGATATAAAGGGTTGCAAGCTTCTCCATCGAATATCTGATATCAATAGGCAAAGAAATGGGCACTCTTGGTCAATCTATCCACTATTACCCAGACACTGTCATACTTCCTACGGGTACGAGGTAGTCCCGTAACAAATCCATAGTCACATGCTCCCATTTTCCACTCGGGAATCTCTAACGGCTGAAGTAGTCCCGCGGGTCTCTGATGCTCGGCTTTGACCTGCGACACCGTTAAACACTCGAAACATACTCCGCTATCTCCCTTTTCATATAATCCACCAAAATTGTTGCTTCAAATCCTGATACATCTTCGTACTACCGGTGATAGAATAGTATACTCGATTTGGACCCTCATCAAGAACTCTCTGTTTAATTCCATCAACATCCGGAACACACAATCGACCACGGAAAGCCACACTCCAGTCGGGCTAATAGAAAAATCCTCGAAATTCTGTTCTTTCAATTTACCCTTATCTTCACCAACTCGGGATCTTCTTTCTGAGCTTCTTTATCCTCTGAAATTAGGGTCGGAGACACCCTAATATTCGCAAAAATAGCCCCATGTCTCGATTCACGAGGAGACCAATCTCGAACATCCTCAAGCATTTTCCACTCTCGAACCATCATCGAAGCCACATAGACTTTCTACTAATATTCATCGGCTACCACATTTCGCCTTCCCGGATGATAAGAAATCGTACAATCGTAGTCCTTCAATAATTCCATCCATCGGCGCTGTCGGTTGTTCAATTCCTTCTGAGAGAATAGGTACTTCAAACTTTTGTGATCCGTAAAAATCTCAAACTTCGCTCCGTAAAGATAGTGCTTCCACTTGTGCAACGCAAAGACTATCGCCGCCAACTCCATATCATGAGTCGGGTAATTCTGTTCACTAGGGGTCAACTTTCTCGAAGCATACGCGATACTTTCCATTCTGCATCAACACACAACCCAAACCCTCTTTCGAAAGCATCACTGTAAATCACTAGGCCATCGTTCCCATTAGGCAAGGTCAAGATCGGTGCGGTAGTCAACCTCTTCTTCAATCCTCGAAACTCTTGTCACATTTCTCGTGTCCACACAAACGGAACATTCTTCCGGTCAACTGAGTCATCGGAGTAACAATCCTCGAAAACCCCTCATTAATAAATTCGGTAATACCGGCTAAACCAAGAAAGCTTCTAATCTCTGTCACTGACTCGGGTCTCTTCCAATCCACTATGGCTTCAATCTTTGACGGATCCACAGAAATCCCATCTTTTCGAAATAACATGACCCAGAAATGACACCTTCTCGAGCCAAAATTCGCAATTACTAAACTTCGCAAATAATTTCTCCCTTGCAAGAACGGATAAAACTGTCCTCAAGTGCTGCTCGTGCTCCTCTCAAGATTTCGAAAACAAGAATGTCGTCGATGAAAACCACCACGAACGAATCAAGATAGGGATGGAAAATCCGGTTCATCAAATCCATAAATACTGCAAGCGCGCGTTAGTCAACCCAAACGGCATAACCAAGAAATCATAATGACCATAACGAGTGCGAAAAGCAGTCTTCGGAATATCCTCCGATCGAACCTTCAACTGATGGTACCCACTCCTCAAACAAGTTTGAAAACACAACGGACCCTTGAAGCTGATCAAATAAATCATCGATGTGCGGTAAGAGGATACTTATTCTTCACCGTAACTGATTCACCTTCCTGTAATCTATACACAATCTCAAGGAAACCGTCTTCTTCTGCACCAAATAAAACCGGTGCTCCCACGGGGAAACACTAGGGCGGATAAACCCTCGATCCAGCAACTCTTGCAATGGACCTTTAGTTCCTTCAATTCTGCGGGAGCTAACCTATAAGGCGCTTTCGAAATCGGAGCCGTACCCGGCAAAAGGTCTATACAAAATTCTATCTCTCGATCGGGAGGCATCTCATACCGGTAGAGAAAACATCGGGAAATTCCCGAACTACCCGAACACTATCCAACTAGGGATTCTTTCCTAGTATCAAGAACACTAGCCAAATACCCCTCACAAACCACTATGCAATAATTTCTCGCTTTTATAAAAGAAATTAAGCGAACCCTTCTACTCAGAGGACTAGCCTCAAACACAAATTTAGGACATCGGGAATAGAAAAAGTAACAATTTTCTTACGGCAATCAACAGAAAGCGTGAAACTTGCTCAACCAATCCATACCCAAAATGACATCAAAGTCTTGGATAGGAAGAACTACCAAATCCGCACAAAGGACTCGACCACAAACAACCACATCACAAGCACGAAAGACTCGATCAGAAATCAAGCATTCCTATAGGGGTCGACACCTCTAGCACGTACGGTAAAAGACTCGAATGCAGCATTTAACATGGAAGCAAATTGCACAGAAATGTATGAATGAGATGATCCTGGATCTACTAACGCTCGTGCGCTCACATTAGACACAGAAACAATACCTCCAATAACGGATGGATCATCGGTCGCTTGTTGTTGATTCATTGCAAAACACTTTCCCTTGGACCTTGGGCTTCCCGGCGGCATTCCTTTTTCTGACCCTGATTAATACTAACCCCTGACCCGGATGGACTGTCCTCGGTGCCTCGTGCAATCTCTCGCAAAGTGGACCAATTTGTCCACATTTTGTGCACCTTCCATGCTTCTTCCAACACCGGTCCTCAGAATGACCTTCCCCTTTGACAATACGAACAAAGCCTCATAATTTGGCTCCCTGGTTCCCGGAAAGTGGTACCCGGGTTCCTGGAACTCGGTTGCCCTCGGGACTGAGATTGTCCCCCAAAGTTACCTCGGTTATCGGAACCGGTTGCTTGTGGCTTGCCTTGAGCTCCTTGCTTACTCGGGTTAGCCACCTCGGTCTTCTTTTATGCTCCCCAATATCTTGCTCTATCAAATATCGGTCCACCGCATCTTGGAAAGTCACGATCCGTTGAGCATTAGTTGAGTACGGATGGAGGTCTTCAATCCCCGAATAAACCTCATAGCCTTTTGTTCCTCGGTCCTCACCAAATAGTCGCAATACCGGGCTAATTCTATGAACTTAGCCGAGTATTGTGCTATAGACAACAC
>JAOWBW010000782.1:0-47025 GCA_026119855.1 Campanula takesimana | reverse complement strand
GGGACTAAAAGAGTACTTAACTCTCCGATTTAACGGACAATGGACGGCCTATTGACGGAAGGACTAACATAGTCCTTGAATGCATACGTTAAGGACGAAATCGTTAAAAAAATAGGTCAGGACAAAAATGTGAAAAGTTGAATAGGTTAGGGACTAAAAGAGTACTTAACTCACTCCTCTTATACAGAAAATACTACTAGGAAAAAGGAAAGAGAATCACATAATTACTGTTCCCATCTTTTCCTCTTCACATATCAAAACCCTTAGCCTCGCCCCTACTCTCACCCTTTCAAATACTGCATCCATGTGGCCCAAGATGATTAAACAAGTATGAAATGGAACCATCTCGAATTATTTTCTATTTTTCTCCTCCAATTCCGTCAATTCCCCTTCGCTTTTTCAATGAATCGGAAGGCATGGCTAATTTTTTACGCTCAAAGAACCCTATCTCTGAACTCCGTAAACACATGCTAACGTGCGACGTTAATCATCTGAATCAAGATCAACACCCAGCAATTTAGTGCGTCTCTGCCCTTAGTTAACGAATCAAACCTCATTTTTATATGTATTCAGCCTCAAAAATCATTTTCTCCTTCGACTCCCTTTACTTGCTCAGTTTTCAATGTTCTCAGTTTTCCCAAACTTGGAAAGCGCTTAGAAGATGTACGCTTATTAAAGTGTTGAGGTGTGCAGAAACGACAAAATAAGCACACTCAGCAAATCCAACGATGGAGATGCGCCCAGATGAAATAATTCAAATGAAGACAACTGTCAACCTTCTAGAAGAAGATTTTGAATTTGTCTTCATTCTCTGTCTCCAACGGCTACAAAGGACACCTGCGCACCAATTACTTTGTGCCAGCTCATCGTCCTTGCTCAGAGCTCCAACGGCTAGTTTAAGCTCTCAGCTATAAATAGCTTGCTCATCTTCATTTCCAAGCTGCTTGAGTTCTTACCTTCTAAGAGAAACCTTGAAGTTCTGAAGATTGCTGCTTAATCCAGATTCATAAGAACAACCTTCAAACTTCATACCTTCAAACTCCTGCCCAGATCCTAAGCCTTGTACCACCCAGAATTCTTCATGCTCTTCATCTCATAGATTCTTAGAGCCCAGAATTTCTGACACACACACACACTTCTTAAAGCTTCGATCATTTAGATCTTACTTCTTGAAATATAACGGTTTAAGTCTAGTATTTGCTCTTCATAGAATAGATTTTGATTTGACTTTTGATTCTTTGTAATCTTGTAGAAGCTCCTCACATCAATATAATCTCATTAGAAAATCAAGACTAACATCTTGGTAGAGGACGTAGATCTTTCTTTCGATCGAACCTCTCCAAATAGCTTGTTCATTATTATTGCTATTTATTTCCTGCTTATTTATTTCTGAATTATTATTTTGTTTGATCTTATCAGATTGCTTTTATTGCTGCTGTGATTGTTATTCCTTGATGCCTTAGCACTATTTTAACCAACTGCCAACCCTTATGGGGTTATGAAACTAAGGGTTCTCCACAAATTCTCTCAAGGGAGAATCGAACCCAAGACCTCCCCTTCAAGGGAAGCCCTTACGCACCCACCCGATACCACTAGGCCAGAAGGCCAATGGTATTTTTCACTTGTTAAACTTTGAGAAAATCATTTTTCATTTCTCAATTAATTTCACAATTGTATGATTACACAGTTGTGTGATTTCACAGTTGCATTATTTTTTTCATTTTTCACTTGTAAAATCATTTCTCAACAGATTTCACAGTTGTGTGATTTCATACTTGTGTAATTTTTTTATTTATTTATTTCACTTGTAAATCATTTCTCACAGATTTCACAGTTGTGTGATTTTGTCAACAGCTTTTACAGTTGTGTAATATTTTTCATTTTTAAACCTGTAAATCATTTGTCAGTTGATTTCATAGTTCTCTCAAGACATTCAATTCTCATTTGTTCATAATTGAGTTTAAAAACTGATAAAATTATCTCTCATTTTTCACAATTGATGACTCAATTTCCCAGTTATTTAATTATAATGGTGAACTTGTTATCATGTACCGTTAAAAATAAAATAGACAAATTAATTTTACGGTTGTGTTATTTCACATTTGTTCATCAAATTTCACAAATTGACGACTCAATTTCTCAGTTGAGTCATCAATTTTTTACAATTGATGACTCAATTTCTCATTTGTTCATATTGAGTTTAAAAACTGATAAAATCATCTATCAATTTTTCACATTTGTGTGATCTTTAAAAAGTTAAGAAATCAAATTATCACAATTGATACTCAAATTTATCAAATTTTAAATTTAAAAATTAAAACATTGATTTCTCATTTGTTCATAATTGAATATAAATCTGAGATATTTTTCCAACTTTTTCATTACAAAATTCTAAGAAACCAAAAAATATTTAAATTAATTAATTAATAAATATGAACTCTTTAACTATTACAAAATCATAACTAAACATTTCACATAGAAATAGAATAAACATATAAAACATGGTGGCCAAGCTCATGGCTTCCAACCTAAAGGTCATGGGTTCGATCCCCCCCTCCCCCCAGAAGTTAGAGAGAAGTTTTTCTCTCCCTAAGATTTGTCTTCTAGGCGCTTCTGCTGATGATTATGTATTGAGTTCAACTATGAATTAAATTTGAAATTTTTTTTTAAAAAAAAAAAAAAAAAAAACATATAAAACATGTGTTAAAGCTTCGTGTCCCTCTATAATCTTGCAACACCTCCTTGTAAAATCTCCCATTAACCATATTTACCACAACAAAATAAAACAACAAAAAGAGTTCAAAATCTTTTATGGAAAAGTATCTAAGAATACCCCATTAAAAAAAACATCAGCTTCCCTAACCTTTCCTTAAACTACAACATATCCAGCATAGTTGGTATAGAAGTGCCCGCAATCCAAATCCAAGCTTGCTTTAAGAGCTTGTAAAACAGCGGTTCGACTTTCAACCATTTTTGGTTATCTGTCAATTCTTCTAACAAAAAATATGAAATCTAGAAATAAATTACAGCAGGGCCAGGATCAATTTTCTTCTTCCTCAAATTTATCTTCAATGGCCGACACAGACGGGTCATGCCGTTTTTAGAGAGGGCCTATTTCGAGAAGTGAAAGAGCCGCCGACTCCCAGTGAAAATAAATTGGGGGATACAACGGTGTATTGTTGAAAATTGGGGGATACTAGGCTCTCATATTTTACTTTTCATAATCACAACATTTATTTTTTCTTAATCCCCATGCAGCAAAGTCAAAATAAGAACGTTAAATCGGGACGGAGTGAGTATAACATAAGACAATCCAAGAACATGGCCTACAGAATTTTGTTGGGTATTTTTCACGTGTCAATAATAGTCCATTGGCTGGCATTCTTTTCACTTCATATGCATATATGGCCAAGACTCGAATGATGGTTGTCTAGAGGTGGTACCAACTACCAAGTACCCAACCCCTTTTATCTTACCCTCTTAAACAAAAATTTGACCCAAATAAATGGGGAGAAGTTTCTCTGAGTGGTTTCTGCGTTCAATATTGTGTCACCGCATGTATATTGAAACATGATATAATAATCAACGACTTCATTTCAAGAAAATGGTATTCTGATCATTGGATCTTCTAATTAAATATAGACGGGGCAATCTCCACCATCAAAGTTACTAAAGTTAGATGGTAGAAGCTTCTTTCAAAGTTTTCAACAAAAAAAAAAAAAAAAAAAAAAAAAAAAAAAACTCACAAAGTGATTTACTGCAATAAGCCCAACAGGACTGGCTGAATATGATTTTCAGTTACCAGACTCCCTCTTCTCTTCTTTTTTTCTCTTTCACTTCATCATCTGTGTGTTTAAGACTGTGTGTGTGTGTGTGTGTGTGTTTTCTTGTTGCGTTATCCTTCACACATTAAACCCACACAAATCCTTGGTTGAGCAAGCACCAGCTATTACCTTCCAAAGCAGTCTTTCATGTCATCTTTTCCACCTCAAATACCTTCATCATATTAAACCTCCTTTCCATCTCCCTCCATATCCCATATTTCCATCTCTCTGCAAGTTACTTCACCATCACCACTACCACCACTCATTCTCTGTCTGCTTAATTCCATCTCCTTCCAACATGTCCACTAGTTATCTCCCCGACAGGCGAAATTCCAGTACACAACTACTAGACGAACTCGAGCAACTTAGCCAATCATTATACACAAACCCCGTACCCCCCAACCGAAGAACAAACTCCCTTGTACTCCCCCGAGCAGCAGCAGTTTCAATCCCATCAGCAGACGAGGCCGATCACACAACTGCAGATGACGAGATTAAGTTCAACCCTAAACCTCGATCACGTCGTTTGTCTTTATCCCCATGGCGGTCCCGCCCAAATGAGCTCGAGCAGAATCCAAAAGTCATTCCTGCCCCTGCCACAAGCAAGAAAGATCTGTTCAAGAAAGTTGAACAAAAGCAGAGTCTTCTGAGAAGAAAGGGATTTGGAATTGGAAACCAATTCGAGCTTTATCGCATATTGGCATGCAGAAACTGAGTTGTTTGTTCTCAGTTGAGGTTGTCACTGTTCAAGGCCTTCCTGCCTCCATGAACGGGCTTCGCCTCTCGGTTTCTGTACGAAAGAAAGAAACTAAAGATGGTGCAGTGCAAACAATGCCATCTAGGGTTTCTCATGGAGCTGCTGATTTTGAAGAGACTTTATTTATTAGGTGCCATGTTTATTGCACCCCTGCAAGCAGTGGAACACCACAAAAATTCGAGTCCCGTCCGTTTCTGATTTATGCACACGCAGTTGATGCAGAAGAGCTTGATTTTGGAAAAAGCTCAGTTGATTTAAGTCTTTTAATTCAGGAATCTGTTGAGAAGAATTTTGAAGGTACACGGGTACGACAATGGGATACAAGCTTCAATCTGTCGGGTAAGGCCAAAGGAGGAGAACTTGTTCTGAAACTTGGGTTTCAGATCATGGAGAAAGATGGAGGAGCTGGAATTTATACTCAACCTGAGGGACAGAAATCAGGTAAATCCAAAACTTTCTCGCCTTCTGTTGGTCGTAGACAGTCAAAATCATCTTTTAGTGTCCCCAGTCCAAGAACGTCTAGTCAGGCAGAAGCATGGACGCCATCTAAGGCAGGAGGAGCGAGTCAAGATTTTCAAGGGCTTGATGATCTGAATCTCGATGAACCAGCAACCTCTCCTTCTGTTCAGAGATCTGAAGAACCCGAATCAAAGATGGAGGATTTAGACCTTCCTGAATTTGAGGTGGTTGATAAAGGAGTTGAGATGCAAGAAAGAGAAGGAACGGATGAAGCACAATCTGAGGATAACTCTGATAAGAGGTCAGTTTCAAGTGAGGTTGTCAAGGAAATCGTGCATGATCAAGAGCAAATAAGAGGATGACGGAGTTGGATTCGATTGCTCAGCAGATTAAAGCTCTTGAATCTATGATGGGGGAGGAAAATAAAGACAAAGCCGATGAAGAAGTTGAATCACAAAAACTAGATGCAGATGAAGATAAGGTAACAAGGAGTTCTTCCAAATGCTCGATGGTGAAGAAGGGAACGGATTTGATGTTAAACGTCATGAAATCCCGGATTTGAAGCTCGAAGGTGCTGGTGATAAATCTACAGAGGAAGAAATGAAGTTTTCCTCCCGGACCTTGGCAAGGGCTTGGGATGTGTGGTTCAAACAAGAAATGGAGGCTACTTAGCATCCATGAATCCATTTGATGTTCTTGTGGGAAAGAAAGACACGCCAAAGCTTGCAATGCAAATATCAAAACCTCTTATTCTTCAATCAAATCAATCACGAGTGGGGTCGAGATCTTTCAGCATATGGCAGCGATTGGGCTTGAAGAACTTAGCTCAGAAATCTTATCTTTGATGCCTATGGAAGAACTAGTAGGCAAAACAGCGGAGCAGATTGCTTTTGAAGGTATTGCTTCAGCTATTATCAGTGGGAGGAACAAAGAAGGGGCTAGCTCGACTGCTGCTCGTGCTGTTACTGTGGTCAAATCAATGGCGACAGCATTGACAAGTGGAAGGAAAGAGAGGATTTCATCAGGCATTTGGAACCTGGGTGAAGAACCATTGACTGCAGATGAGATTTTGGCGTGCTCGATGCAGAAAATTGAGGACATGGCAGTTGCAGCTCTCAAGATTCAGGCTGAAATGGCTGAAGAAGAATCCCCCTTCGACGTCTCCCCTGAACAAGGAAACAATCCACTGTCAGATGCAATTCCATTAGACAAATGGATGAAAGAAAATAGTGCGGCTAATACTTGCAACGACTCTGGAGAACCAGAAACCATTACTATATCAGTTGTAGTCCAACTGAGGGACCCCACACAACAATATGAAGCAGTTGGAGGCCCTCTGATAGCATTGATCCATGCGACAAGTGATGATACAAAACCTACTAATTATGATGAGGAGAAGACATTCAAAGTGGCAAGTTTGCATATTGGAGGTCTAAAGGTAAGAAGTGGAGGGAAGAAGAGTGAGTGGGATAATGAGAAACAGAGGCTAACTGCAATCCAGTGGTTGGTAGCTTATGGGCTTGGAAAGGCAGGGAAAAAAGGAAAGCGCGTATTCATAAAAGGTCCAGACTTCCTATGGAGCATTTCCTCGAGAGTGATGGCTGACATGTGGCTGAAGCCAATAAGGAATCCAGATGTGAAATTTACCAAGTAAATCCATTTCATGTACTCCCTCCGTCCTGAAATGAATGCCCGAAAAACTTTCAAATTTGCTCTTGGTCAAGAGTAAATTTGAAAAAAATCGGACATTCATTTAGGGACAGATGTAGTACTTAATTTTGATAAGCTTTACTGAGCTACATATGAACTGTGAAGAAAAGGAAGCAAAATGTGAAGCTACTGAAGAGGAAGGATTAGTATTTTTCATCTCCAGGTTGCATTGGCAGCAATGCCTGTCACTCCGTAGTCCTAATAAAAGCTTTCTTTGAATAAGTCACTTGATAACTAGCTTTGTTTTACATTTTGGTACCATTGTCATTGTAGTGTATTGACTTTTTTCTGTGAGTCATGGTGATTAGGTTTCAGTTCATGAGAATGAATAAGAAGGTCCATCATATTTTTTTACCATATAATCCATCCGTCTCATTATAATTGTTACATTTTCCTTTTTAGTCCGTCCTAAAATAATTACCGCGTTTCCAAATAAGGAAATATTCCTAATGCATTTTTGTCATTATACAAGTAATGTGCAAACAAGGAAAGCACGTTTCTTAAAATCGTTGACAAGTCTAATGTGAAATTATTATGTGACAGTGGGAGTATATAATTTGGGTGCATTTTTTGCTAGATAGAAGCAGCATAGGAAGAAGACATGAAATTTATAAGCCTGAACTCTGCACATCATTTTTCCAACTACATGGACTGGCAACGTGAATCTACTTGTGCCATTATGTTCTATGCAAACTGCAAAGCAAGATTTTCTATTACAAACATGTTCAATCAAATCTTTCTGAATTCTTGCCTCTGACATCGTTGTTGACATTGATATTCTCACTCTACATAATCGGCTATGCCAGTCCAACATAAGCAGTCTCCCACTTTATCTCTATTGTAATTCTGTAACTTCATGTCAAGTGAATCGTTCGAACATATTTTTTATTTCAGCACACTTCAAATCTTAGAATTCATTCTGTCTAAACTCATCATACAAGCATATTTCTATAAGATGCCAATTTTTAAGATAAAATATAGCTCATGAATCATGTTCCTTCTCCATTCACTATTACCAAGTGACATTTATAAGTTCAGTGATTCGTCATTGAGGATAAGGCTCTAAACCGGTAAATCAAAAAGTACAGACACACTACAAGCAGTTCAATGAGCTAATACTAACGGCTATCCAGCTAACCAAGTAGAAAAGGCATTACAGTCCTCACATAATATATGATTAGTCCATGTAATTTTATCCTTACATTCGAGGCTGACTAAAATGAGAAAGAGAAGCAGCATTTGCTTAGTGAATCCCAGATAAGGAGAGATTTCAGTTTTCCACCATTGTTTCACATTAACATGATTATCACTAAAAATCATAGACTTCTGGATAAGAAAAGTGATGCAACATACATAGCCTTTTTTACTTTAGAATATATATTTTGTGTATACTACTCCCTCTGTCCGAAATGATCTTCTCATTTGCCTTTTTTCATTTGTCCCAAAAAGTTCTTCCCATTTCTACAATTTGGGCTTAAATGTGCATAAACGCAACATGGCTTGTAACGCAAGTGTTCATATCCTTAAAAACTTTGAATAGTCAAATGGGAAGATCATTTTGTGATGGAGGGAGTATTAACTTTTAAGTCGACACCTGAGAATAAACAATGAATTTCCACTGTCATAAAAGTACAGTTTGGATTTTATCATTTGAATGCAGAAAGTATTAATTAGTGTGCTGATAATAGTAAAAAATTAATTTGGACATGAAAGATAATGATTTGAACTCATACCTTGCATTACCAGTAATCTCTACAAGAGCATGACCCATCCTTGAAGTGGTGGAAACGGTTTGCATCCCGCACGATGAGTTCCCTCGAAGCAACAAGAGAAACCAACTTTATTACCAAATGACAATCATCACAAATTCGAAGATTCTTCATGATATGGATCGGAACCCAAGCAGGCAAACTAAGCAAGCCAAATGCGACAGCAAGCTTCTCACTATGGCAACCCCTAGGCTTGGCAGAGCCAATTTCTTTAACATACATTCCAGTGTCTTCAATCTTCTTGATTATCTCCTCCAACATACTATATATCTCCTTTACTCTCGGATGACTGGTGTCATCTACAGTAAACACGTGCACCCTATTATCAACCTCAATCCAACTGCAACCTGGATTTTTTCTTATTCCTTTGTCTCTCATAAGTTTTCTCACATCTGAATGACATTCCAACTTTCCCGAATCTGAATACATATTGGCTAGAAGAACATAGCTCCCAGATTTTTCAACATTTAATCCAATAAGATTATTCACAGCAGTTTCTGCCAATGTTGTCTTACCATGAATACGGCAAGCACCAAGAAGTGCTCCCCAGACATCAGCATTTGGTTCGAAGGGCATTTTATCAATCAAATTCTTTGCTTGGTCAATGAGCCCAGCCCGGCCAAGTAGATCGACCATACATGCAAAGTGCTCAGATGTTGGAGAAATGCCATGATCTGTAGTCATCATGTTAAAATAATGCTGTCCTTGAGATACCATCCCTGAATGGCTACAGCCTGATAAAACAGATATATAACTTATATGGTCAGGGGAGATGCCCTCGGTTAACATCTTCTCAAAAACCTCAATCACTCTCCTACCTAAGCCGCTTTGAGCATATCCAGCCATAATCGCGTTCCAAGAAATCAAATTCTTCGTCACTATAGAATCAAAAGTTTTCCGTGCTTCCTTGATTCTTCCACATCTCGAATACATAGTAACAACACTATTTCTAACAGAAAGATCAGAACCAAACCCTAGCTTTTCGGCCTGGGATATGAGTTGGTTTCCAAGTTTTAGTACAGCTGCATAAGCACAGGCGCTAATTGAGCTTGTAAATGTTATCCAATCTGGTTTTACCCCTTCCCTTTGCATCAAAACATAGAGTTTGAGACCCTCCTCCCAAAATCCATGTTGTATATATGTGGCCACCATTGAGTTCCAGGATATGACATTCCGCTCAGGCATTTTGTTAAAGTATTCACGAGCCTTTTCTACATTTCCAGTATGAGAAAATGCAGTGATCATTGATGTCCATGATATGACATCCTTTACAGACATCAACTTAAATTCATGGTTTGCACTCTCAATGTCACCACACTTCGCATACATTGTTACGAGAGCATTCGCTACTGGAACTGAGGAATTAATTCCAATCTTGATAGAGTATGCATGGATCTGTTGCCCAAAAGAGAGATCCTTTAGACTACAGCAAACTCCAAGAACATTTGCGAGAGTAAACTGATCAGAGGCCACAGGAGCCTCCTTCATCTGCTTAAACAGTTCCAAAGCTTCTATCTCATTCCCAAATCGTGCCACTCCCCCAATCAAAGAAGTCCACGAGACAGCATTGTGCTCTTTCATGCCATCAAATACACGCCTCGCCGATTCTAGGGATCCACATTTCGCATACATATCAATCAGACCGCTGCCCATATAAACATCAAGATTTGGTTCCATTCGTACAATTCGAGCATGCAGATGGGCACCCCAGGAAAGGTCATCAATGTCCGTACACGCACTAAGAACACTAGCACAAGTCATGGAATTTGGACGAAAACCTAGACTACACATTTGAACAAACATACTTAGAGTTTTAGATCCATTCCCGTGTTTAGACAAGATTGAAATCATCGTATTCCAAGAAACACCATCGTGCTCAGGCATTTTCCCAAACAAACTAAGAGCCTCTTCAGCACCATACAATTTTGAGTAACAATATACCATACAATTCCAAGAAAACAAATTTGGATTACTCATCGTCAAAAACACTTGCTCAGCCCAACTCAGAGCACCACACTTGATGTACGTATCAACAAGAGAAGATTCAATCGACACATCTCCTGAAAACCCAAACTTCACCACCAAATCATGCAATTGCAAAGCCAATTTAACATACCCAAGACTACCACATGCCTTCACCACGCAAGAAAATGAATACCCATCAGGAACACAAGTTCCGGTATGTACCATGGAAACAAAAACGTTGACAGAATCCACAGTCTTCCCATTACGGAAATAACCTGACATCATAGAATTCCATGAAACGTGGTCTCTCTCAGGCATTTCATCGAACAGCTTCTCAGCTTTCCTTATCTCACCAGAATCCAAAAACCCATTAATCATAGTGTTCCAGCTAAACACATTCCCCACAAGAATTTTATCAAACACCATGAATGCATCATCAACGAGGCCACAATTGGAGTACATGTTGATCAGATGGTTTTGGATGAAAGTCGAAGAGTCCAGACCGGAAACAATGATCTGGGCATGGAGCTTCCTGGAAATGGGTATGGAGCGAAGAAATGAACACTCTTTCATCGATTCGTAAAAATTCTGAGTGAGTTCCATGTAAGATTGTTGGGGTGAGTAGGGATTTTTGTGAAAAACGAGGCTTTTTTGGGTTGAGAAGAAGCGAAAGAGGAGATGGGTTGAGAAACGACGTGGGAAGTTTAGGAGCATCGGAGGAGGATGAAGAAAGATTTAGGGTTCGAGAACTCATTGGATTAGCTTCATATGCCGTTGCAGAAATTTGTTTAGCGCCAACGATGAAGCTATTTAAGGCAACTTAAACCGAATAATATCTGGTGCACGGTCACTTCATAGCTTGTTTTTTGAATCAAAATAAAGTAAGGATATACTCTAGGGTGGAAATGGTTCGGCTCAAACCGCGGTTTGGAACCAAACCGAACCAAGCCGAGCGATTTAGCTCGATTTTTAAACATATGTGGCTCAGCTCAGTTTAGAAAAGTGATAAACCATACGGTTCGGTTCGGCTTACGGTCTGGCCCTTCCAAGCCGAACCAAACTGAACCGAACCATATCAAGCTGAATCACGAGCTGAACCGCAAAGCCGAACCGTGGAGCCGAACCGTGTTCACATATACTCCCTCTGTCCCACCTCACTTGAGACTTATTTTCATTTTGGTCCGTCCCACTTCACTTGAGACTCCCAAAAATGGTAAACTTTTATAATTTTATATTCAATCTACCTCACCCACTCATTCTCTCTTCATTTTTCACCATACAATTCATTCAACCAACTTACTATTAACCTCACTCATTCTCTCTCTTCATTTTCCACCACACATTTTCCTTATTTTGTTCTTTTTCCTTAGTTATTGTGCTTACCTCTTAGGTCTCAAGTGAGGTGGGACGGAGGGAGTAAGGATTATTAACCTGCATGTTATTTTTCTTAAGAAAATATACAAATTCAGTTTCAACATGTTAAGCTTATCTTAGTAAGTACTGTGGCCTTTTCTAAGACATATTCATATGTACTCCCTCCATCCTAAAATGATCTTCATACTTTTTTCTCTATTATTGCCAAGGAAAAAAGTATGAATATCATTTTGGGACGGAAGGTGCAAATGACTTTGGCATTTTCTAAGGCATATTCATGTATTCCCTCCATCCCTCTTCATGCATTTTTCTCTATTATTGCGAAGGAAAAAAGTATGAATATCATTTTGGGCCGGAGGGAGTAAATGACTGTGGCCTTTTCTAAGGCATATTCATGTATTCCCTCTGTTCCAAAATGATCTTCATGCATTTTTTCTATTATTGCGAAGGAAAAAAGTATAAATTCATTTTGGGACGGAGGGAGTAAATGACTGGCCTTTTCTAAGGCATAAAAAAGTATGGTATGTAGAAAGTGTTATGGTTCAAACCGCAGTTCAAGCCACAGTTTGAACCGTGAAATCAGACTGCGGTTCAAACCGAGCCGAACCAAACCATTATAGTTTAGCTCAGCTCGGTTTGGACTTTTTTGTGGTTCAGCTCGGTTTGAGATTTCTCTAAACCAACATATAGCGGTTTGACCTCTAAATTACCCCAAACCGAGCTAAACCGAACCATTTCCACCCCTAATATACTCCCTCCGTCGTACTTCACTTGAAACCTAAGAAATGGGCACAATAATTGTTAGAGCAAAATATACATAAGAACGATGTCAAGCGAAATAATCAAACACGAACACAAGAATTTACGTGGTTCACCAACTTGGCTACGTCCACGGGCGCAGGGAGATATATTATTATTCAATGGCAATTACAAAAGACGATCTTCACTAATCTAGTTGCACGAATTATTTAGGCAAATAATTCCGTCAACCTAAATCTAGATCTTAGATCTCTACTTGTATCTATCAAAGATGATCGGCCAAAAATTATGCTAGGGAAGAGGTTAGTATTTATAGGCATAAATACTAAAAACCCAAAAGGAAGAGGAAACATATTTCTTGTGTACAAAGCAAATCTATTCTTATTAGGAATTTACTTTCCTAATTGTTGAATAATTTTTTGTACCAAATAGAGTACTAGTCAATTTGAGACGGAGTGAGTCCTTCTTGACTTGAACAACAAAGAACACATGCAGCACTTTCACCTTGGACTTCCTTGTTTCTAGTCCTACGAAACCAAACTGTCTTGCCCAACCCGATCATGCGCCTGTTTCTTTGGCTAAGGCTTAAAGCCTTTGTTCCAAAATCAGGATGTCTCTCATTTTTGTGGCATTAGCTCAAAGCTACTACCTTGTTTCCGTCCCAAAAAATACAACAATTATTGCGGACATATCCTTAATCAATAGTCATCAATTCAAAGGAATATTCCCAACAATAATATATACTCCCTCCGTCCCACCCGAATTAGGATTTTTGGGTTGGGCACGGGGATTAAGGAAAAAGTGTTAGTGGAGCAGGTGTTGTGAGTATGAAAAGTAAAGTATGAGAGAGAAAGTGGGGTAGAGAATAATGAGTGGAAAGTTGTTGTGAGTGTGAATGTCGGTCCCATTAAATAAAACATTTCCATTTTTGGGTTGTCCTAATTTGAATGGGACACCCAAAATGGAAATTTGTCCTAATTTGAGTGGGACGGAGGGAGTATATATATATATATATATATATATATATTTGGTAGAAAATGAAGAGAATGAGTGAGGTAAATAGTACTCCCTCCGTCCCGGACTAAGGTTTTTAGTTTGACTTTACAGGGAGATTAAGAAAAAATAAATGTTGTGAGTATGAAAAAGTAAGTAAGAGAAAGTATGAGAGATAAAGTGGGTAGGGAGTTTTTGTTGTGAGAATGACAAGTGGGTCTCATATTCTATTTTAAGTAATAAAGCAACTAAGAACCTTAGTCTGTAGTCTGGGACAAATCAAAAAGGAAAGCAAGAACCTTATTGTGTGAGATAAATTTGATATTTATTGTCGTCTAATGAAAAATGTGACGACGGACTAGCCCTTATTTACACATAACACACACGTGTCTTGCACCCCTACGCTTGCAATAACAATTATACCCTTAAAAACGGCATGTCATATGCCAATGACTGTTTTTCGGTCAAAAAACTAACATTTCGTTAGTTTGTATATCAATTTGCAACAAAATGACAAACACAGGAATCGTGTTGCAACATTTACAAACACGGGAACCAAATTGCAAAAGTGATACAAACACAGGTTACCAAATTGCAATTAGCCCATCAATATATCTACTGAAACATGTTATGTTTCATTTGAATTTTTACCAGAAACAAGTTGGGTAGATGTGTAATCCTTCCGAGTGATAATAATTTAAACAATCAAAGAACAAAACTTTTCATTGAAAACAAGAGTTACTCATCTCAGAGACTATATACAGAGTCTAACTTTCACTGTTATCACAAGCTATATATAGTTGGGTACAAAGGTTCGAAATCGTGCGTTAGTGCAGGGTCAAGGCGTCTGCTTTTCTTCAGAGGTTGAACTGCTGTCACCACCATGATCAAATTGCTGAGGTTTGGGAGGACTTACTTGACCATTAGAAAAGTTCTGCTCTACCTGTTGACCGTCCGCTTTCATGTTTGACTTGAACGGTCTCACGAAATTCCTAGCTGTGCCCGGATCAATCACTACATTGTTGAACCTTTGATCCTGCAAAGACACCATTACCTCTTATACAGAGCCAAGAGAATAAATTTGAAAAATAAAATAAAATTACTACTCACTCTGTCCCGGGTAGATAGTCCCTTTTGACGTTTGATGGTCAACACAAGCAAACTTGGACGAAAAATTAATGTCAATAATAATTTTTAAAATTTCGATTGGGATGATTAGATTGACATTCATGCTTGAATAAAGTTCACTTGTGTCGACCATCAAAAGTCAAATGGCACTATCTTTCCGGGATGGAGTGGGTAGTAAATTTATAGTTTTGTCTATTAGGGAACAAAGTCCAGGGGTGCATCAGCTTACACTTTGTAAAGCTTCAAGCTTTTTCTGCAGTGCATCATGCTCAGCTTGAATACGAAATGGAACCCCATGTTTCTGATAAACATTATTCTGAGCCAAGCCTTCATCAATATCACTCACAGTAGTTGCAAAAGGATGATTCGCAGGAATCCATCTAACTGTATCCGGGTCCACATCGGACGGTATTGCTTCTCCTTCTTTAAGAAAGGTAGTGGGCCTCTTCCACTGATATGCACGCGACCTCCTTTTCTGATGGGTAGTTTGTTGCTCTCTAGTAAGGGTTACCGGTGCTAAACGATAAACCTTTCCACACATTTCGACTGTTGAATTGCTTTTACCAACTTTCACTAACGGGTTATTAAACGGATCTTCAAATTTGAGAGGCTCGGATCTGTTAGTGGTTATGAAATATTTCAAATTGAGTATCAATGAGTACTCTTTTTCATTGCACATCACATCTAATGTCAACTTAGATTGTGCATAATAGAACACGAGTATGGATTACTCCCTTCGTGCCAAACTTATGGTTACTTATTTCTGTTTTGCGCGTCCCATGCTAATGGTTACTTACCCAAAATGTCCAATTTTCTCTCCTCCCCACTCACAACAACAATCCACTCTCTCATTTCCTCTCTCCTTCCCACTCACAACACCTACTTTTTTCTTAATCTCCACGAATTCAATTTTAGTAACCATTAGTTTGGGACTGAGGGAGTATATGGTAAAGAAAAAAAGGGAATGAAGCTAATAGAAAGTTAGATACAGAAAGGGTTAGAATCATACATGCCTCTTCTATCAGATCTTAGTTGGCCACGCCTGACTAGATCAGCAACAGAGCCAGGACGTTTGTCCCTCGACTTTCTTAGCACACGAACTCTCGCTGCGATAACCAATAGCATTGCCACAAGACATAACCCTATAGCAAACCCGTTGCCAGGAATTCTTTTCCCCTAACAATGGGAGATCAAAAACATGAAAAATGGTTCAACTTCAAAATCGAGTAAATTCAAAATGTAGTATTTCCTAAATTGATAGTGTTGGGACCATGGAATTTTATAAATTTAAAGAAGCGTAATTTAATCGATAAAGGGTGAAAAAGGCAGTCCAGAAGCATCCCCGCGCAGCGAGGGTCCAAGGAAGGGTCATCCACCACAAGGGTGAATTGTAGAAAAACCTTACCCTGAACAAATACAAGAAGCAAATGCAAGAGGCCGGTTCCAAAACGGCTAATATAATTTAATTATGCCTAGGATCATAATGTTGAGTTGTTCTTTTTGCCATATAACATGACATCAAAAATCCAATCATGTGAGTTGTAATTTAGGAGACCTATTAATCTATGACTTTGATGGGACCAGATCTTATATAAGGGACTTTCAAAAAATTATTATCTAATTAATTTATCAAAATTGGTGTGTTTTGCATTGGCCCGGGTTGGGAATGGGAGAAAATATTATCTCTAAGAGGTTATTAATTTTTGGAAAAAAATGCAAAAAAAAATACCTCAATTGGTCGCATTGTGCATGTTTAGTAACTTATGTCATTTTTAGTGCAATAGAAGTACCTCAACTGATAATTTGTGCAACGAAGGTCACAAAACACTAACTCCATCCATTTTTGTATGTTAAATAGTCATGTGCCAATGCACGTGACTTTAATGAAGGGGTAAATTAGGAAATGTACTTAAATCAAATTACCCCCACCCTTCCATCTTTTTCCGTTCTTCTTCTTCCCCTTCCACGGTCATCCCTCTGGCTACTGCCTCTGCTCCGTCCGGCAGCCGACCCAGTTCTTCAAATTCCATCATAAATTCATTAAATTAAATATTGTATTAATCAAGACACTCACCAAATTTACATAAGATTAGCAAGATATGAACTGAATTAAATTGAAATGAAATGAATTGAATTTAAAAGAAATAAACTGCAACAAAGAAACCAATTCAGGGATCTGGAAGAAAAAAAATACGAAAGAAGCATAGAGAAGTTGCAACATCAAAACGACACCCGGCCGACAAGCATTATGCAATACTCATCATCAACACAAACACAAACACTTATAGGCAAACCCCTAATTTTTCCACAGTACAAATACCCCAAAACACTAACAACCGAATCAAACCCAATCATAATCCTTAGTCAAAACCTTAAGTTCCAATTTAATATTATACTCTTTACTAGCAAAAATCTTTTGAAACAGGGGCTTCGAGCAGACGGGTATGTCAGATCCGCCGGGGACAGATTTGGCGTCAAGGAAGTATCCAGAAGGAGTGGGCGAATTCAAAATTGATTCGAGGGTCTTGGAGAGGCGGACGAGTACATCGATTTCGCAAGGCAGGGTGGTGGTGGGATCATCCGTGGTGGCCGCTAATATCGTTGGAATCAGAAAACCCATTTCGAGTATCCATATAATGAAGTAAAATCAACCACAAATTTCACTCAAATCCAGCAAAATATGTTGAATCATGATTTCATTTGAGGATTTGATTTTTAAGATCAAAACTTTCTGGATATGCCGAAAGTGAAAGAAAGAATATGGGGAGTGGGATTAATTAGGGGGGGAAAGGAAAATGGGTGTGGGACCGGCGGCGGCTCAAAGGGACGGATAAGGAAACTGGGGAAGGAGAAGGGGATGGGGAAGGGGTATGGGTATCTGGGGTAAAGAACATGAGGGTGTAAAAAGTTTGGGGATGGATTTTGTTTTGACCTTTTTACCCATTTTAAATAGTCATGTGCATTGGCACATGACTATTTAATGGAAAAAATTGGATGGAGTTAGTGTTTAGTGACTTCCGTTGCACAAAATGTCAGTTGAGGTACTTTTGGTGCACCAAAAATGACATAAGTTACTAAACATACACAAAGTGTCCAATTGAGGTATTTTTTTTCTTTTTTTTTTTTTTTTTTGCATTTTTTCCTTAATTTTTTGAGTACTAATTTATGGAGGTTGTACTGTAAAGGCAAGTAAAATTTTAACTACCCAAGCCCAAAAATCAGGTCTGCTATATACGCCCCAGACACTAGCCATTGAGCACAAGCATCTCACATGTCCACCTAAAAGTCCATGGATGATGTTGGTGCTAGTAGTAGTGGGTGGAAGCTTATCTATCACAATCAAAGTCCACATCTTTTCAATGTGGGATGAGGGATATGAAATGGAAACCGTAATCTCTCTTCATTAATTAGTTCAGAGTACATCACGTCTTTGATTGGCTAGTGACATGATCAACTTAAATTTTTTGAATGCTTTCCTTCTTTTCTTTTATGTTCATTAGGGTTGCTGGAAAAAAAGGAGGAGGAGTATGTGCTTTGTAGATTTCAAATACCTATAAAAGAACATATATTTACAAATGTTTCTCTCTCATGGAAACCATCATCACATGTATGATTATAACTTGTGATTTTTTTGTAAAAAATATCAAGTACAGAATAAACCAACTACTTCAAAGGCTTTAGCTTCAAGAGTGAGCCCCGTTACAACATGCTCCAAAAACTGGCTCGGTGGCCCAACCCCATTCATGTTGAAATGCAAACCAATGTGCATATCCTTCAATGTCCCAATTTACCCCATCTATTCCAATAAAAGGAGTCTGAGTTTCTTTCCCCACTTATTTGCACCCTCATGTACCACAGGAAGAGCTAGGGACCAGGACTATTAGTACATGAAGGGGTACACTAAAGAAGGACATGAAAAATACAAACGCAATCTAAGAGTCCACATTGGAGAACTTGCACATTTCAAGGGTTACATTTCTACACTAAAAAGTAACCACTAGGAATAAAGAACTTGTCTTTTCCAACTTTCTTGCTGTCAACAATTAATGATACACTCAAAACCTCATGTAAATGCATGTTTAATTTACAAATTAAGACCATTTTGAATGATTATCATAAACGATAAACACTTCAGACCGGAAAAAAGGATGTACTACATTAAATTGTAGGGGATCACACAACTCCAAAGTCCTAACACTTAATGAACTGTAGAGTGAACCCAAAGATCTCTACCATGTATCTCCATTAAGTCCATTAAAACATATCGATTATCTAAGAAACCAACTACTAAAAACATGGTCAGGCATAAGCAATTCATACCAATGCATTCAATCATTAATTAGACAATCATATGGAGACAAATCAAAGCAACACGTACCGGATTTGAAATAGTAATTCTAACATGAAACAAAACAATAGTGAAAAATACCACGAAGATGACAGGCGGGAGAGAACGAATCGATTCTTGCAGTCTAGAAACCGCATTGCTGATAATCACCACTTGCTTACGCTCCGGTTTGAAAATGACAGGATGGAGTGACCGAACTGATTCTTGTTGTATGACAGGCTCATTGTTCACATCCAACAATTGCTTAGTCTCCACTTTGACCTCAATACTTTCGACCTTGACGCCGATATCATCATCATCAGAAGCTCTTAACACAAAATTTCTATAAGCTTTTCTCCTGCTGAAATTTTGGTAACTACAGACAAATCCCAATTCTGTACGAAGCTCCCCCACATTCAACGAAACTCGATACTTCAGAAACACAAATGAAATGCTATAATAAGTATTTGAGAAATGCCCAGAAAAAGAATATTGCACGAAACATATTCACAATAAATAAAGGAACTCAAAATGTACATATATTCATTTACGAATATGAACAGATATACAAACAAAACTCAAACAGAAAGTGGAACAAATAGCAGATGGGCATGACAAGAAAAAGAAAATCAATTTTTTAATTTGCAAACAATCATTTCCAGAAAAGTTTATAAATACAAACGGGAATCGACAAGCAGATGCAAATAAACGTACCGGTGGTGAGACAGGGTGAAGCTGTAAATTACAAAATGAAGCCATTACTGGATGGAAGATAGTATCATGTCGACAATTTGGAGGGGAATTTCAATTTGAATTTCGAATTAGGGTTTGTTTTTTCTTTCGAAATCAAACATAATTAGGGTTTAGGATTTGGGGAATGAAAGTTCAATTTGGAAAATGGGGTTTTTTTTTTTTTTTTTTTTTTTACTATTTGGGTGACATCGAACAGAAGGAAGGTCGTGAATTTGCCTTACGATTGCGATTTGCGTGAATGGTCATCGCTATGTTACTATGTGGCCTGTGGACCAACCCAATCTCTAGTGAACACTTATTTATTTTTTTATTTAAGGCAAATTGTAATTTAGTTACCTGAGTTTGTCATCATGTTTTAATTGGTTATTTAATTTGTGCTTGTTACAATTTGGTTATTGAATGTGTTTCTTTGTTGCAATCAGGTGTAATTTTGGATGGAATGTAGGGGTGAGCAAAAAAAAAACTGAAAAAAAAAACCCAAAAAAACCGGACCGAAAAACCGGCCCAATAAGCTATTGGTTAGGACCGGTTTTTTAAAATTAGAAAACCAAAATTAGTGGTTCGGTTTAGGTTTCCAGCTTGTTAGAACCGATAAGAAACCGAACCGATTACCTAAAACTATGTCGTTTTATAGGAATAAAGGAAGGGTCCAGTCCCGGAGCTCCTTGAAGAGCGGAGGGTAAACCCGCCTGGAGGAGAATGAGATTCTCGATTCAAGCAACTGCACTTATGCCTGTCTTTGATCCAGAGGGGCCTTTTTGTTTTGGCAAGCTAAAACCTAGTCCTAACAAGTTGCTGGATTGAAGTAGGACATTCTCCATCCGCCCGAGCATCGCCATATTTATAAGTGGATTCGAAAGAAAATAGGGCATATTTTGCCACTTGAAAATGGCAAAATAGGCGAACCGACTGATGTTAAAGAATCAGCGGATTCCTAGCTTATTATTTGAATTAATAGTTGTAAACTTTAATTTGTAGTTTTTGGTCCAAGTAGTATAGCCCATTGGCTCAATTCATACTTCAACCAGAAAATGTGTCTTATTTGACCTTATTATTTATTATGTACAAATTGGGTCTCATTTGAATGTAGCCCATTAAGGCGGCCCAACAAACCCACAACCCAACAGTCCATTCTATTGGTTTGACACCGAACCAAACCGATATCACACCGAAACCGAACAAACCGAACCATTAAGAAACCGAAGCTTAATGGTTTTGAATTACATAAACCGATAACTATTGGTTTGGTGTCGGTTTTGGCCTAAAACCGAACCAAACCGACCCGTGCACACCCCTAATGGAATGTTAAAAAATTAACGAAAATGGATGAAAAACATTGCAATCTTCTTTCAAAATTGTAATATCATTCGTACATTTTAAATTATCCCATTTTACACTCTCCATCAAACAAAAAAACTAACAAAATTAATCATATGTATGTTATATGAGGGGAAAATTTGTCATTTAACTAAAAAATAAAATTACTTATATGTCATTCAACCTTGAATTAAGTGGCTTGACCAAAGATAAAATAAGTGGGGTTATGAAAATTTATTTATAAGGTAGGGGGTACGTGTAAATTAGATTAATGGCAAATTATGTCAGTTTTTTAATATTCGTTAAGAGCTAAGGGGTGTAGTGATATAATTTAAACTGTAGTGTTGATCATTGCAATTTTAAAAGAGACTTGTTACGTTTTGCATCAATTTTCGTTAGTTTTTTAATGGTCCATCCAAAATTACACCTGATTGCAACAAAAAGGCACTTTCAGAAATCAAATTGTAACAAACATAAATTGAATAACCAATTAAAACATGATAACAAACACAGATAACTAAATTGCAATTTACCCTTTTATTTAAGGTTGAGCTTTGTAGTTTCTACTAACTAGTGGTGATGTTCAAACGGGTTATCCGGCCCGGCCCGGCCCGTATTTGGTCATGTCCGCGGGCTTGACGGGCTTGACCGGTCCGGCCCTCCCACGGATGGATAAAAGCCCGGCCCGGCCCGTTGTTTTATGTGTGGTCCGGCCCGTCCGTTTGGTCCGGACCGAAAGGTTTACGGGCCAAACGGATTTTGTCCCTTTTTTTTGTGTGTTTAAATCAGAAAAACTTTTAAAAAATTATTAAAAAATAAAATGACTTAGACTTATTAAAATATATATTATAAATTAAAATACATATAAAAAGTGATTTAATATCTACTTTAATTTGTATTTTATATTTAAATAGAGTTAGTTATTAAATTTAAGTTATTTGATAATAATTTTATTAAATTTTAAGGCATATAATCTAGAATTGATTGAATTCTTCATTTAGGAAATAACAAAGTCTTTAAGATAATAAAGTCTTAAAAAATTACAAAGTCTTCTACATAATAAAGTCATCAAGATAAAAATCTTCAAAGTCTTTAAGAAAAAAAAAAAAAAAAAAAAAAGAAGGGCCAAACGGACACGGGCCAAACGGGCCAAGTGATCCGCGGGCTTTAGCCCGGCCCGTGTGTCATTTTCACTATCCGGCCCATCCTTGTGTCCGCGCGGGCTTGAAGCGGGCTCAGTCCGTGGGCTGACGGGCTCGGACCAACGGGCCTCGGGCCGGCGAGCTTGACGGGCCTCCGTGGACTTCGGTCCATTTTGAACATCACCGCTAACTAGTGGCACACCCGTTAAACAGAAAAGGAATGCCAAGCCAAGAAAAAGAATGCAGAGGGGGTAGTCGACCCCCCTACCAACTTTGACAAAACTTGTCATGACACCTTCGAAATTTATACAAATAATTTTTTAATATTAGAATTGAGAAAATTATATACTCCCTCCGTCTCAGATTATATGGTCACTCTCCCATGTACACGGATATTAAGAAATAAAAGAAGTAATGTAAGTGTTGTGAGTGTAAAAGTAAAGTAGAAAAGAGAATGAGTGAGAGGGAATAGTAAGTTGATTGGTGAGTGGGAGGAATAGTAAATATTATTTTCCATTTTAGAAAGTGGACATATACTCTGGGAAACTAAAAAAGAAATATAGACATATACTCTGGGATGGAGGGAATAGCTTTGACGCCATTGATGCTGAGAAAACTATGCACTAAAATTCTATTTTGACCCATTTGTATTTGTATGCTAAATTTAATATCTCAATTATAATAATTATTCTAAAAGCAATCTTGATTCCCTTACCGAAATTTCCATGCTCGCCTCTAGTTTTTACTACCTATTAAACTAAAAAAATATTGGTTTATGATTAGTTTTGTGAATTTTTTTCTATTTTACCGCCTTTTTTTTTTTTTTTTTGGTGATTGATTAGTTTTGTGGATGAACGAGCCTACATAATTTAGTTTGGTTCAATCTCATAAATTGGTGAACTGTGAACTACATCTTTTGATTTATTTTGTGGTCTAATCCCTTTAAACTGAACCAAACGGAATAAACCATCAAACCGAACTACAAAGACCAAACTACCACACCACATATCAATCATATATTTATACGCGGACTAATATCCAATATTGGGTCATTAAATTATTTTACAATGCACTAGACTTATCGAATCCCCCATTTTGTATATTATTCAATATTAATCTCATCATTTGTTATCTTCATTGCACCATATAGATCACTAACTTCTCTTCATGATCAAATTATGCAAGGTTCTTGTTGGTACCAAAAGGGAAACAATGGTATGAAAAATAGCTAGAGGGGGGGGGGGGTAAATAGCTGTTTTGAAACTTTTCAAACCCTTTTGCAAAGGAATGGCTAATGCGCACAACTCTCAATTTGGCTAAGTATAGCGCACAGTAAGAGTGTGAAATGCACAGCGAAAATTTAAGCAGGGAGTCCTGCTGCGCAGAAAATGTTGCGCATGAGTGAAAGCGCACGCTAAGTTAAATGCGTAAAGAGTTGTGTAAAATGGTACTAAGGCAATAGCATACAAACTAGGGATGACCAAACTGACCCGGAACCGGAATCGGACCGGAGAAGCCTGAAACCGGAGCAAACCGGCGAGTGAACCGGAACCGGAGTAACCGGAACCGCCAGTCATCCGGGCCGGTTAAGGTTCACATAAATGGCGAACCGGACCGGAAATCCCGTGTTTTTCAATAATTTATTAACTTGTTTATTCATTATTGACCGGAACCAGACCGGAACCGTACCGGAACTGGATTATGGTAACCGGAACCGGACTGTGGTAACCGGATCCGGGGTAAGCAAGGGCCGGTTAAGGTTCACCTATATGCCGAACCGGAACCGGAGTTGGCCATCCCTAATACAAAACACAGTTCAGTTAATGCGATAGAATCTACAAAGATCAAACAAAGCAGATATTCAGAAATGTATGAGCAGAAAATAAGAGCAAGCTATTTGGTAAGGTTCGATCGTGAAAAGATCTACGTCCTCTACCAAGATGGTTAGTCTTGGATTTTCTAACTTTGAGATTTATATTGAGGAGCTTTTACAAGATTACAATGAATCAAAACTCAAATTTATGCTTCGAAGTACAAATCCTAGACTAAACTGGTGCATCTAAAAAAAAAAGATCTAAATAATCAAATCTTTTAGAGGTGTGTGTGTGTGTGTGTGTGTGTGTGTGTGTGTGTGTGTGTGTCTTAGAATTTCTGAGCTCTTTGAATCTGTGAAGTTGAGAGCACAAGAACCTAGTGTTACAAGGCTCAGGATCTGGGCAGAAGTTTTTCGAAGTATGAATGAGTCGGCTATGGCAGACTACTCAAAACTAAGTTATTTAGGTAGATAACTCCTTCTCAGTCATATCATATATGACTCTTATATCATTTATGAGATTTTTTAGACATCATATGTAAAAAGCATGCTTTAATCTAATCTTGTGTCTTAGACCAGAACTGTTTTGATAGCCTGATTAAGTCAAACTATTTTAAACGCATATGAATCACATTTCCCCATCTTGCTCATACAAAAATAAAACTAATGCACCTCGCTATGGCGTAGCCTACATAAAACTATTCGTGTAATCACAAGAATTTTAATCATGGATTGATACATAACTTAAATATTAACATGAAAATTCAATCATATAGCATAACAACATATTTATACGCATACAATATAAACATGTAAGCATGGGTTGATCACTTAATTAATCAAATTAATTAATGTATAATATTCATGAACATAATTATGAATCATGAGATTTTATACAGGCTTACTATAGGTTATACATGCAAATTAGGAATTTACAGGATCTGAAAGTAATTAAAAAAAAATTGAATCCCAGCAGCACGTGCTCGATCGAGTATAGAGGGCTGCTCATGCGAGCAACAGCTTGCTCGGTCGAGTCGCAAGGGATGCTAGGTCGTGCGCGATGGGGATCAGATTTTGTAGATTCCAAATATGTTGTATAATTACTTTCTTGATTCGGTTAGGATTCGGTGTTCATGAATGATCGAACGTCATGATCATCAAACACAGATTAAACAATTTATTCAAGAATCAAAGATCATCAACATGATAATCAAGTTAACATATGATGATCCGATGAAATATATTTATGTCATTAATATTGGAATTTTAGATCTCATATAATACATTCATGATCATCATATATCCCATATAATTGTTTCAAAAACAAACCACATAAATATCATAATTCTAAATTCAAATCATGCTAGATCATATATATAACATGATACTATTAAAATAATCATCAATGAAAGGGGCTGTGATACCACTGTTGAGTTTTGAGGGATCATGCGCAGCGGGAACAAACAACAAAACAAAACTCAAGAGTCCGGATCCATTCATGATGGTTAGATTAAATACAAGATGAATTTATAATACTAACTGTGGTACGACCCAGCACCTATTCGGCCAAGTCATATGATCTGCTCTGGCGAGCATCACCTGTTTAGAAGCAATGCATTCGACTTAGCTTTGCTCGATCGAGGCATATGGGGTGCTCGGCCGTGCAGTCTGAAAAATCCATTTTTTTCTTTTAACTTGATTCATTTTTTTGTGTGTGACCCTATAGGATTACATTATGTTGGCAATGAGTCCGATCAAGTCGATCTCGTAAATCATAAGCGTACTCTAGGATGTCATTATGATTACTCAAATAATATAACTTATCAAAGTTTGATATTTTCTTATAGAACATATCACAAATCCTTTGTCTCACGATGTCTGTTGATCGTAAGTCATGGTCCATGGTCAACTTATATTGTTCAATGCTATTTTCGATTCCGAATTTATTGGTAATTCAAGGGCATTGATCTAATCAATTCACTTGAGTATGACCATACATTTTCATCAATATTATTCATTGAGTGAACCAAGCTTGACATTTTTCACGCAGAGGGACAAATCCCTTCTTAGCTTATCATACTTCCCTACATGTTTTCGATTATGCCAATCATAGCATTTATAACTACCCGGTTAAAGGTAATGTTTGACTACGTTAAACATAATGTTCATGTGGAATACCGTAATAACATCAGGTCTAAGGATTCTAATGATATAATTATAATGAGATTCAATTATGACATTTGACATGACATAAATCTCATAACATGTCAATCCAGCACTTTGTTCCCCAACAAGTGCCTACAATTTTAATCCGCATCACCATGCACATGATCACCTTTTGATCATATTAAACTCATACTAGTTCTTTACAAGTAACTAGGGACGAGATTATTTATACAAACCATGTAATAACAGATAATAATCAAGTAACATCTCTTTATAAATGAGTATAAATGATATCATAACATGGTTCTATTAACGTGTCCAAAACATACACACCAACATAAACATTATTTTCTATTTATATTAAATAAGGTAATATATATTTTCAATGTCACCGGTAAGTCAATTTAATATTATTGTCGTACTATTTATATTTTTTCCAGAGCTTTAACTTCATATTTCCTCCTTAAAAAATGTCCATTTGTTCTTTCTATTTTTTTGTCATTTTAGTAGAAAAATACAATGCATTAACCATCCTTATCCTTCTTATATCTTCATATGAATAGTGTATAAGTAAGTGTTGAAAATTATTATTTTTTAAGATAATTATAGAAAATTGTAATAAAATAGACAAATATTTTGAGATGTTTTTTTCTTATCAAAAATTAGTGGTCATTATGTGACGGGAAAAGTAACTGAAAAGAGTATATGTCTTGAAAACAAAATAAACATTCAGAATTTTATTAATTTCATCAAACCATATTGTGTCTTCAATTTTTCTAAAATATCTGTAGGTTAATCAAAATTGATAGGTCTTAATCACATGTACTACGTATTTATGAAATCATTATTCCAATCATTTCATAATATTTAACAATTTTAATTTTTTGATACATATTAAAAAATATAATCAATATACATATTTAAAAGACTCAAGAACATTTTAGGAAGTCTTAAATTACAATGCTATAATTTAGGAAATTTAAAAATTGCTATTTATTTGAAAAAAAAATATCTTTAAATATAATACAATGTTAATATTAATACAAATAAGATATAAATAAATAAAAGACTAACAATAAAATATTATATAAGGTAAACATAACACTTATTTTGTTGAATGTTAAGAAAATTACATTATCGGTTCCATTGTTTACTAAAAAGTCATGATCACGTCCAAGTCTGAGTCATAGGCATAATATAGAAGATAAATTTCTTCTTTGTTTACTCATCCAAAGTGCATTTGAGTGTGTATCACTTTCAAAGCCTCACTTGGGTTTTCCTCCTATCTTCTCTACGTTTCTGGTATCAGTAGGAAACATCGTCGAAAGATGTTTATGATGTTAAATTTGAATTGTAAAACTAAACATGGATTATAAAGTTAATTAAGGATTGTAAATGTTACTAATTAGTTAATATAGATTATAAAGTTAAACATAGATCGTAAACATAAGATAGAATCAAATTCTAAGATAACTCACATTCAATAATGAAATTAAATGTAATAATTGTATTCACATACTCTATAATTTCGTTGTATGTTACATAGCAAAAAACTCAATAAAATGCTTGAGAAGTTATTCAAAAATACAACGTTTAGCTACTATACCATGAGAAATGTCTTATTTTTTCTATTGCTAGCCTTTTCCATAGTTAGCTCAACCAATGGTTGCTTCAGGACCATTAAGTATAGAATTTTTATTACTAATGAGATCTTAGGCTCCAATATTGAGGTTCATGTAAAATCAGGTGACGATGATCTTGGGAACCATATCATTCAACCTCATACAAATTATAATTTTAGTTTTTGTAGCAGGATTGATGGCCGCACTCTGTTTTATGCTTATTTTCGATGGGGTACACACAACAAACATTTCAATGTGTATGATGAAAAGTGAGCAGATATTGTTATTTCATAGTTCACTTTCTTGGGGAATGTCACTGGTTAGTGAAGAGTGATGGATTTTATATGTCTAAATCCAACGGTTCTCCTACAGCTTGGGTGAAAATATATGATTGGCTATAAATACAATGTCCCGTGAATAAATTTGATTTCATAAATATATGAAATAAAATGTTGTTTAAGTTGTTCTTGAAATATGAAATGAAAATGTGAGAGAACAAAATAATTTTTCTTGCTGTGAACATGACAAGAATATTGGTCAGTATGGAAGTATCTTCACTAATTTACTTTTTGACTCATAATAAACATTTATTTTATTTTTTTAAAAATAGTAAATATTTATTTAGAAGGAGATAGTAAGTTTTTGTTTTTTGTTTTTTTTTTTGCTTGATTTTCTTTTATAATTAGATTAATGCAAATATATATTTCGAGTCAACTTCCATATGCCTAAAATTTCCAATGCTCTAATTTGAAAGCTTTGCCAAGCAAAACTTGCCTCACTGTTTTCTCATGGCCAACAAGATTTATGACTTGAGATCGCTTTACGCATGTACAAACGGATCTAAGGTTCTGTGGTTGGACTGTGTGGCAGTCCAGCTCGTAATCATTATTGCCCGTCGGTTCATTATTAATGATCCATGTTTATGAAGTTATTTAAGATTATTTCAGATATTTTGCACTTCACACATATTTTATTTATATTGCTTGCATTTTTGATCTCGCCCTTCATCTCGTCTTATTAATTCATATTACTAGTGGGTAACCCGTGCTTTGCACGGGAAACTAATTTACTATTTTTTTGAGTATTTTATTTTTTAATGTTTGTATTTAATAAAGTAACATAATTTTTTATAATATAACTATAATGTATATGAATTAAAAAGTTTACTTACTAATTTAAGAAAATTGTGTTAATTTTTTAAATTTTTTTATAAATAATTTGTATTTATTATGATGATTGAAATTTTAATATAAAGATGAATTATTATTGTTATGATTTGACTTTTAATTTTGTAGATAATTGACTTAATAATATTAGATATTGTTCAATGAATTATTTTATATTATATACACACATTATGATTAGTAAATATAAAAGTTTATAATTTACATTAATGTGTTAGTAGAATAATAATTTTATTATATCTTAAATAAATAACTTTTCTAGTTATAGTAACAATAGAGTATCAATCATCTTAACTAATACTATTATTAGTAATGATTAAAATAACTATTACAATTAACTAATATTATTAATAATATTTATTAACATATATAATAACTATTATTATTCACTAATAATATTAATAGTAATAATTAACCTATATAGTAACTATTATGATTAATTAATACACTCTCCGTCCTAGAGAAAGAGTCATACCTTGTTTGCGCACACTTATTAAAGAAACAATAGAAAATTGGTAAACATTGCAAGTGGGTTGAGGGTATAATTGTCCAAAACTCTTTTCATTATTTCTCATCATTTCTCATTTTAGGAAATAGCTATTACTCTGGAACGTACAAAAATAGAAAGTATGACTCTTACTCTCGGACAAAGAGAGTACTATCAATAGTAAATATTAACATATATTGTATAATGATTAACTAATGCTATTAATAATAATAGTTAACTTATATAATAACTATTATGATTAACTACTAATACTATTAATAACAATAGTTAATATATATAGTAACTATTATGATTAACTAATACTATTAATAGTAATTTTTAATTTATTTAACATTTAATTATAATTATTAAATATAAATTTTAATTATAATGATAGTTAACTATTAATAGTCAACTATTATTTTTAACAGTATTAGCTAATAATATTAGTTACTATATAAAGTAACTATTATAGTAATTATTACTAATAATAGTAATAGTTACTATAAGTAGTTAACTATTATAGTAACTATTACTAATAATAGTAATAGTTAACTATAGTACTTAACTATTATAGCTAACTATTACTAATAATAGTAATAGTTACTATAAGTAGTTAACTATTATAGTAACTATTACTAATAATAGTAATTGTTAACTATAGTACTTAACTATTATAGCTAACTATTACTAATAATAGTAATAGTTAACTATATTACTTAACTACTATAGCTAACTATTACTATTATTAGTAATAGTTAGCTATAATAGTTAAGTACTATAGTTAACTAATTACTATTCTTAGTAATAGTTAACTATAATAGTTACCCTATATAGTAACTAATATTATTAGCTCCGGTTACCATAATTTTACTATTACTAGCTAACTATTACTAATAATATAGTTACCCTATATAGTAACTAATATTAGTAGCTAACTATTACTAATAATAGTAATAGTTAACTATATTAAAATTAAATTTTATTAAAAATATAATTTTACTAAAATTCACATATTTTAAAATTTTTTAAATATAGTATTAATTAGTGATGATTATAATATTTTTAAAAATGACTATAAAAATATTATTAAATATTAACACGAGTAATAAAAAATAATTTTTTCTGAAAGGAAAAATTAATAATGAAAGTTAAAAATTGTGTATCATGTTAAAAATAATTATTGTAGGTGTTAATAAATAGTAAATATTAATTTGTTACCATAAATTTGATACCTATACTGAATTTTTTTTTTTTGATACCATGTGAATAATGTCTCATATGTATCAAATTTTGATTTTGATACCTATGAATCAAGGACCACCATCAAAATTGCCAGTATATGGTCTCGTTTTGAGTAGGGATGGTTTAGTTAGTGGTTTACTAGCTATTACTCTTCCGTCACTCTTTAATTTATATACTTTTTCTATCCCAAATTAAGGTTCTTACTTTCCTTTTTGATGAGTCTCGGATTAAGATTCTTAGTTGTTTTATCACCTAAAATGGACAATGGGATCCACTTGTCATTCTCACAACAAAATCGTTTCCACTCACTACAACAAAATGGATTTTCCCGGCACTTTCATATGTGCCGCTAATTGCCGGCACTTTTGGAAAAAGTGCTGCTAATTCCCGGCACTTTTTCATAAGTGCTGCTAATTCCCGGCACTTTTTCAAAAGTGTCGCTAAATTCCCGACACTTTTTCATAAGTGCTGCTAATTTCCGGCACTTTCTAACAAGTGCCGCTAAATTTCCGGCACTTTATAAAAAAATGTCGGGAATTAGCGGCACTTATGAAAAAGTGTCGGGAATTAGCGGCACTTATGAAAAAGTTTCGGGAATTAGCGGCACTTTTGAAAAAGTTTCGGGAATTTAGCGGCAATTTTGAAAAAGTGGCGGGAATTAGCGGCACTTTTTCAAAAGTGCCGGGAATTTTCGGCACTTTTGAAAAATTGCCGCTAAAAACAAGATGTTTGTTTTGAAATTTTTATTTAATTTTTAAATTTAATCATATTTTTCATGTAACTTTGCTTAATTTGTTACTTATGTTTGATTTTTATGGATTACAATAATAGCAATGACCTAATATAAGTTTTTTATTTTGTAACAAATAATTGTATGTGAAAATTTATAAAAAAAATGATTTAGCCTAGCGGTAAAAGGTGTGCTTCGTATGTAAGATGTTGTGGGTTCGAATCCGGGAAATTCCGGCACTTTTAAAGTGCCGGTAAGTATTGCCGACACCACTTTTTCCGGCACTTAGAAAAGTGCCGAAAATAGCTTTTCCGACACTTTTTTCACATTTTCGGCACTTTTTAAAGTGTCGCTAAAAGTCATTTTTGTTGCAGTGACTTTCTCTCATATACATTCTCCTACTTTACTTTTCATACTCACAACATTTACTTTTTCTTAATTTTCGTGTAAAGTCAAACTAAGAACCTTAGTTCAGGACTGAGGGAGTAAATGAGTATTGGCACAAGAATTAAGAAAATAATTGAAATGGTGATGTGTTGTGAGTGTAGATAGTTGAGTATGAGAGAGAAAGTGGGGTAGAGAATAATAAGTGAATATTTTTTGTGAGTATGACAAGCGAGTCCCACTATTTAAGAGTTAGTCACCTGTAAAACGCGTTTTTCCTAGTGATTAAGAAAAACGTGTTTTTCATAATCATCTGATGCTCTTCAACACACTCACTGGACCTTCATAAAACATCAACTGGTCATCCTAAGCACTGTCACTGGCTATATATTAACACATCAACTGCTCTTCAATTTTTTTCTCAGAAAAAACTATCCGGCTATCACTTTCAAAGGTTCTGGCTATCAGTCTCAAAGGTTATGGATATCAGTCTCAAAGGTCATTTTCAACTTTTTTTTTCTCACTGTAGATGTTTCATAAATTATTTCCAGAAGACTATATTATCTATATCCAGAACCTCTTGAGTTTGATATCCAAAAAGTTTATTAGCCATGACCTTCTTCGAATGTGCTTGAAAATCATATCTAGAAGGCTTGTTATTGATATCCAGAACCGATGAAAAGTTCTGATTATTTACAAAAATGCCATCGTGCGTTTTTAAAGAAGTTCCACATATTTTCAAAAATGCCATCGAAAACATGTTTTCCTGGGGACTTGCGTAAAACGCGTTTTACCCAAGATTTTGTGATTATTTTAAACATATTAAAACATTTCCATTTTAAAATATTGTAGATTAAAGTGGGACAACCAAAATGGTATTTTTTGTAGTTTAAAGAGGGAGTATGTTATAATATTATCTTCTCTTTATCTAGTTTAAGAAACTTTCAATTTGCATGTCAAAATTTGACAAAAACACAATAATAATTATAATTAAAAAAAAAATCTCGTTTGAAAGAAATATCACATGCAAAATATTTTATTTTTATCTTAAAATAATTCTTAGAATTAGAGATGGGGTAAGAAGAAGCGAGAGGTCCGAGTGTTAGCATAGGCTGGATTGGGCCGGCAATGGACTATGTTGGAGGTTCCACCTTAAAACCAATTGGTTATAAGGGGAGTAACTCCCCAAGTCTATATACCGGTCCATATTTCTCTCTATAGAAGATGTGGGATAATTGTCTCTTACAATAATATTGACACGTAACATAGATGACTTCTCACATTCTTTCTCCAACCATTTGCAGGTTCATTTTGCGTGTATAGAAAACACTTACACGCATTTTCGGGAATAACTTAGGCTTGTTTTCTTTCTTAACATCAAACCACAAAAAAACTTTAATTGTTTTCTATTTTTCGGGTTAGTCTAGATTAACCATAGAAACCACTCCTAATAGAAAATCAAATTATTATTATATTATTAATAAGCCACAAATAAATAAAACATTTTTTATTTTATTTTTGACAAATTAGTCATGCGAAATGTTTTATTGAGTTCAAAGAAAACGAATAATAAAATCTTAATTATTATTGGTTATTATTCATCCTTGTTTAATTTCTCACATACACTGTTATTCGACGATTTTGCTTTTTATGATGCATCTATTTATTAGTCCAAGTGAAACTAATAAATTAACTTATGCTCATTGGATCTGCAGATTGCGTCTCAAAAACCTAACCAAACACAAGTGGCCCGACTTTGGATTGACCAAAAATTGTACATTTAAAATAAAAATAGAAAACAAATTTTGTATATTTTTTCTTCTTTTTTGGTAGGAAAAAATATTTTGTTCCTATTACTAAATGTGTACCACCTGGTTGAATTCAATACAGTACGTATCATATGGCACTTTAGATTACATAATTATGATTAACTAAGCTATCCTAAGCTAATTAATTATCTATTATCGAAACCCTAATTACAGACATTGGATTAGAACTAAGGTAAAAACTGATTGATCGGAAATCCCGTCGCCGGCAATTCGCCGCATTTGTTACACCTACTAGCCACAGCCAAGATCTGACGACACGACGGACACGATGAATGAGATCCAAGCCACGTGTCGATGCATTCAACGTGGAAGCCGGGCCAAAATACATTTACCCCCCCAAAGTATCCACCGAATCCCACTTTGCCCCCAGCGCCAAATTTGTCCCACTTTGCCCCCCAAAGCTTCAATTTGTCCCACTTTCCCCCCCCCAGCTCCAGACTTTGCACCCCAGCACTAACGAATGTTAGAAAATTTAACAGAAAAAAACTGTAGGGTTTAACTTTTTATTTACAAATCTGCAGGGTTTGAATTAAAAAAAAAAAAAAAAAAAACTAATAACCTCTCCCTTTCCCACACCGTCCACCATCCAATTTCCGGCCAGCCTTCTTCTTTGGTAGGTCTCCGCCCCTTCTATCCTTATCTTCTTCCGTCTTCTCCCTCCCCTCCCCCATCCATTTCTCTCTCAGATACGCTCAAGCCCCCATATTTCAGCCCTATTGTCGACCTACACCATCTTCCAAACCACTCAAGATTTTCAGTTTAAATTTTGTATGTTTTGGTCAGTCAATCTCCAACAAATCTGGTGGAATATTTGTGAATCTCGCATCAACGCTACTGATCTCAACTTCCCCACCCTCCTCCATCTCCCAAATCGTGAGGGTGTTTACTATTTGGGGTTTTATTTGAAAAGCATATTTGGGTTTTCGACGGATACACACTTGGTGTTTAGAAATGGATATGCATATTGTTCTAAATCAGGATTTCATAGGGGTTTCGATTAGATTTTTTCTTTCAAAATCAGATCGGAGTTAGTGTCAAGGATTATGGTTAAATTTTCTAACATTCGTTAGTGCTGGGGTGCAAAGTCTGGAGCTGGGGGGGGAAAGTGGGACAAATTGAAGCTTGGGGGCAAAGTGGGACAAATTTGGCGCTGGGGGGCAAAGTGGGATTCGGTGGATACTTTGGGGGGTAAATGTATTTTGGCCTGGAAGCCGTGACCGCACTGCGGCAGCACTCGTAGTTCGTCGCCGGCGACGAATTCGGACAGGCAAATGGCGCACTCGGAGAATTTGGCGGCTTCTTCGTCGGCAGAGTAGGTGAGCTTCGGAAGCGACTTGAGGATTTTCTTCTTGAGGCCTTTGTTAGACGGAGGGGAGGGGTCAGGACGACCGATTACTCTGCCGGAGAGACGGCGGATCCAGGTGCAACGAGCGATGGCAATGAGGCCAAGGACGCAAATTAGGGCGCAGAGGAGAGCTGCAAGGATGACGACGAAGTCGGAGTCAGACCTTTCTGTGGTAGCTGAGTCGGTTACCGTCGTCGACGAATTCACGCCGGCGAGACTCCTTGAACGAAAAGTCATGTGAGTTGAGCTGAGGAGAGAGAAGGGGAGGTAGAGAGAGAAACGTTTTTAATATGAAGGGGGACTAATTAATCGACTTTGTTGGTTTTATAAGGAATCAGTTAGTAACCGCTTTTAACCAAAATTCAAAAATACTTGCCCTTCATTCAATGGCCTTTATATAGTTTACAAGTCCCAATGCCACACATAGTGCATTTCAATTAATTTTTATTTTGGTTTCAAAATTAATTTTTAATTTTAAATCATGCGAAATTATTATTAAACATAAATTTTAAGAAATTATACTCATAATTCATCCGTCTCAGAGTATATGTACATCTTTCATTTTTAGTCTGTCCCAAAGTATATGCTCACTTCTTAAATTGACAAAAAATCTTTAATATTCCTCTCAGTCATTCTCTCTCTCACTTTACTTTTACAGTCACAACACAAATTAAGCTACTGTTCTCTACCCCACATTCTCTCTCCTATCTTACTTTTCATACTTACAACACTTATATCACTTTTACCATTTCTTAATCTCCGTATAAATAAAAGGGTGGACATATACTCTGGGACGGTGGGAGTATCTCTTATCACAAGTTGGAATAGAGAAATCAAAATTGGTGAAATTGCTTTTGCAAATTCACCTAACGGCAATCAAACTTTAACCAATTTTTTGTTGAATTGAGTTCACTTTATTCTTTAAACAAGTAAGCTAAGTCCACATTAACAGCCGATTACGAGACATCTAATTTTCGGATGACCATCCAATGAGTCTATGGGCCTTTCGGATTATTGTGTTTTCTAATACCACGACTAATGTTCTTGATGAATAAAAATGAAATAAGACCTCATACATATTTTTAGGAATTTATAAAATTAGTTAAACTAAAAAAATACATGATATATATTGTTGAACAACTATCTAACAACTTAAAACTTTTCGAAAAATGAATTACTTTACCTCTTAAAAAATATGTTAATATTCAATCAGTAAGTTGATGGATGTGTTTTTACCCATCCAAATCATATACTTCTATGACTTATTAGATGCTCAACTTTGGGTGTTTTGATGGTTTTTTGAGTGTTTATGAGTATAGGGAAAGAGCAAAAGAATGCATGGATTCATGTACATTAAAGTGCGAAAAATAAGGATAAAGAACGGACCAGAACATAAATATAAAGAGATGTGACTACTGATTAATCAATTCCATTGGATAGTACTCGAAAAGAGCTTTTCAACGATAGTTTACACGTCCAAATCGGAGTTCGTATGAAGAAGTTATGGCCTCCAGAAGATTGCGCGTAAAATGTACAAGCTGCGAAGCAAAGGGTGCGCACGCACACCAAGCTTAGGGCGCGCGCACCCACACCAGATCAAAACTCCAGACCTTCTGGACCAAGAGGGCGCACGCACCCATCCTTGAAGAGCGCGCGCTCCAGTGAGGGCTTTAGGGGAATTTCTCAGGGACCTTTGGGGAATTTCCAAAATATTATGGGCTTTTCAGTAATTTCCAAATTTCCAAGGGTTTTTCTGGAATTTTTGGAGGGCTTTTGGGGAATTTTCGGAGGACTTTTCTGAAAGTGCAAATATGCCAAGGGCTCCTGGGAAAATTCCGGCCAGCACTTTATTTTGTCCTTTTTCAACAAGGAATCCTATGGTTTTCCTAATTTTTACACCTCCTTAGCCCTAGTATAAATATAACACTCCATCTAATTTATTTTATTCATATTATATACATACTTTTAGTCAAGATTCAAGATTGTAACAAGGATTCATCAATTTAATTCAGGTTTTGATGTTCTTTAATTTATTTTTTGTTCTTGATTTTATTATTATTAGTAGTTAAATAATTAGATTCATGAATTGGTAGTAACAATACTTGATCTCTATGCTATTGATTTAATTCTTCCATTCTTTTTTATTTTTGTTTATCAAAACATTCTTCATTCTAAATTCTTTAGTTTCAGTTATATGTTAAGATATAAATTGGCTTTAGAATTTCTGGGTATCTATTGTTACAGTGACTCGGGCATTGATACATTGACCACTATTTTGATTAATATATCTATTTGATGCCGTGATAGAAATCAAGTGGGAATAGGTTCATATGTTCTTTAGAACGTAATAACTCTTTAAATAATTACATGGACTTGATTTGCGAAGTGTGATTAGTTAGAGAGAAATAGATTGCAATCCGGCCGCCTCACCGTCCCAATTCTTACTTTTGTGAACGAACCCAAGAAAGAGATTGATTTTTTCATTAGGAGCATAGCATAGAGTGAAAGTATTTGTGAATCCAATTCGTGAATCTATTTGTTAATCTTGCTTTTATTTATTTTCTTAGTTTAATTTAATTTATTATTTTAGTAGTTAAATTAATAAAAAAAACCAAAACCCCACTATTTACTTTTCTGTTTTTAAACATTCTTGTTTTCCAATCTAGTCTCTGTGGATTCGACCCTTGCTTGTGCATACTACTACATCGGTAACTAGTACACTTGCTAGGTAATTTAATTAGAGAGAGATTTTCTCCATCAAGTTTTTGGCGCCGTTGCCGGGGACTTGATTAGGTTAACAAGTTTGTTTAGGTAGTGTAAATATTTTTCTTTTGTTTTTCTTATTTTTTTTAGTTAGTTTTTTTTTAGTATTTATTTCTTTATTGTATACTCAAAGACTCATAGAATGAGCCATACAACATGTATGAGTCGTGTCTGAATTGTGGATTTTATTCTCATACTACTAATCAGTGTCCGTTTAGGACATATTTTTCTGAGTATTATCCACAGGTTCAAACAAGAAATTATTTCGAGTCATGGCAACCACAATATGATCCTCCCCCATACTCTTATAGTCAAGGGTGGGAAAATCATGCAAACATGACTTGGAATAATCAAGCGCCAACATACTGTGCCCCAATACCTCCACAACATCTAAAACAGGCATTGAAGGAGACTATGGAAAGGATGGAGGAACACATGATCACAATGTTAGAGATGTTGAGGAACCGTGAGCCGGATACTACTCCTATACAGACGCAAGCGGAAGAGCAACCTTCAACCCTGGTTTGGTATCTAAATGCTGATGGGGAAGAGTGTGTCTATGAATCATTTTTTGAGCCATATTTTAAACCACCACCACAATATGGAGAGCAAACCGTGGAGAACGCAGAAGAGAATTTTGTCTATGAAATCTCTAATGTTTCCGCTACGGATCAGTCACTCGAAGAGAAACCTGTGGAAGATGCAAAGGAGAATTTTGTCTATGAAAGCTCCAATGTTGACTCTAATGATGGTTCCTCTTTTGATGATGTGAGTGGTTGTACAGTGGATGTGGAGGAAACAAAAACGGTGGAGATAACATGGCATGAGATAGCCATTGAGGAGCTTGAGTTTGCTTTATATGGTGATGAGAAGAGGGATAGTGAGGTGGTTCATGATGTGAATGAGACTACCCGTAGTGATCCCAATGAAAACTTGATCATCATCATGGTACCCCATCCATCTTGTGATGGTGAAAAAGGTGGTGAGAGGCCACAAGTGGAGCCCAAGCAATGTAATCGTAAAATATTCCCTTTGGAGCTAAACAATGAAATAAAAAAGGGATTATATATGGGGCTCGAGCTGAAGATGAGGACCCGCGAGAATGCAAAGTGGGCCAAAGGAAGAAAGGTGAAATCCAAACCGGGCAACGGTCGGGCTAACGACATTAACCAAATGCGCTTGTTGGGAGGCAACCCAACTAGGTAACATTTTATTTTGCTTTCATTTTATCATTTTGTTGTGTCATGCCATCCTTTGAACCCAAAGCATGCTTTAGTTCCTTATGCTATGAGGACATAGCATGTTTGAGTTTGGGGGTAGGCATCTCTCCGAGTTTGTGGGTTTATAGGGGAGTGTATATAGTTGTCACCCTCCAAAAAAATAGAAATTTTTTAAAAATTTTGTTCTCTTTATATTTTGGGATCTTGGCCATGGTCGGTGATGATCCGAGGGTTTGTTTTTATTAGCCATTATGGGTGCTATTGTTTAACCTAGAGTTGGGACTGCATTAACACTACTAAAGGCATGATTGCACCACCTCTCACTTACATTTTCTTTCTATGATCATGTTATCAAAATAAGAATAATTTATGAGATCACTTGGTGTATGTTCGGGGACCCTAGAACATTGTTGCATGGTTGTCAATAACAAGTCAATAGGTTATTCGGTATTTATGGAATTTCTTTCTAAACCCTTTTTGTCGGCCTTATTTTGTCTATCTAGTCAAACCATCGCTAAAACACCCGTTTGAGGCTAGTAATAGATGAAAGAATGGCACATTAAAGACCGCCGTTCACCTTCTTTTGATACCCGCTTTCCTACCCTTTTGCACTAAGAATAGGTCATACTCACCTTGACGAGGAAGTGGATTAGGGAATAATGAGAATTTATGGTTAGAAATTGGGAGAATGATTTGGGGAATTATGGTTTATGGCCAAAGTTATGAAATGGGTATATGTAATGAAAGGAAGGGGCAAGCAAAAAAAAAAAAAAAAAGTGTGTGATCGTTGAGTAGTGTGCAAAGTGATTAAATAAGCACACTTTTATCTTATGTAAAGTTGAAGTTAAAAAAAAAAAAAAAAAAAAAAAAGGAAGATATATATATTTAGAAAAAGCTTGTCCCCTTAATGTATTGAAGTGATGATTGTGAAAGGTAACAGAAATAGGGAAACATGTCTCACCCCATGCAATTATATAAAAGTTCAAGTTTGGGGGTGAGACAGTGTGGGAATTTGGTGAGCGGAGAGTTTATCATATTGTGAGGATATACATATTGTAGAAGACTTCTTAGTCCACTTTCTTAACTTCGTATGTCCTTACCTTCATTTGTAACCGTGAACCTAGTCTCGCACGTTTGTTGTGCTTAAAAATTTATGCCATATGTTCTTTCAATATCGGTAACCGGGTTGACAACTGTGTATACATGATTATGAGTGTCCTTGATTAGGTTTTACGTGTATCATCATCATCATTTGTGGAATAAGAGCATTAACTTAAGTGATCCTATAAACTAATCTTATTTTGGTCGCATTGATCACCACTTCACTCATCCTATCATGCTGCGGTGGAAAATCAAACGAGTTAGTAGTGTGTATGTGTTGCAATTTGGTTTTACAATGGTACCTATTTAATGGCACTTGTGTGAGGAACCCTGAGACTTTTGGCTAACGACTCCCATATGTATAGAGAACATCCCAAAAATATTTTTTTTATTGTTTTTAGTTTTTGTAGTTTTATAGTTCTATATTTGTTTTGTTTTACTCGAGGACGAGCAAAAGATAAGTTTGGGGGTATTTGATGGATGTGTTTTTACCCATCCAAATCATATACTTCTATGACTTATTAGATGCTCAACCTTGGGTGTTTTGATGGTTTTTGGAGTGTTTATGAGTATAGGGAAGGAGCAAAAGAATGCATGGATTCATGTACATTAAAGTGCGAAAAATAAAGATAAAGAACGGACCAGAACATAAAGATAAAGAGATGTTACCACTGATTAATCAATTTCATTGGATAGTACTCAAAAAGAGATTTCCAACGATAGTTTACACGTCCAAATCGGAGTTCGTATGAAGAAGTTATGGCCTCCGGAAGATTGAGCGTAAAATGTACAAGCCGCGAAGCAAAGGGTGCCCACGCACACCAAGCTTAGGGCGCGCGCACCCACACCAGATCAAAACTCCAGACCTTCTGGACCAAGAGGGCCCACGCACCCATCCTTGAAGAGCGCGCGCTCCAGTGAGGGCTTTAGGGGAATTTCTCAGGGACCTTTGCGGAATTTCCAAAATATTATAGGCTTTTCAGTAATTTCCAAATTTCCAAATTTCCAAGGGCTTTTCTGGAATTTTTGGAGGATCTTTGGGGAATTTTCGGAGGACTTTTCTGGAAGTGCAAATATGCCAAGGGCTCCTGGGGAAATTCCGGCCAGCACTTTATTTTGTCCTTTTTCAACAAGGAATCCTATGGTTTTCCTAATTTTTACACCTCCTTAGCCCTAGTATAAATATAACACTCCATCCAATTTATTTTATTCATATTATATACATACTTTTAGTCAAGATTCAAGATTGTAACAAGGATTCATCAATTTAATTCAGGTTTTGATGTTCTTTAATTTATTTTTTGTTCTTGATTTTATTATTATAGTAGTTAAATAATTAGATTCATGAATATGCTATTGATTTAATTCTTCCATTCTTTCTTATTCTTGTTTATCAAAATATTCTTCATTCTAAATTCTTTAGTTTCAGTTATATGTTAAGATATAAATTGGCTTTAGAATTTTCTGGGTATTTATTGTTACAGTGACTCGTGCATTGATACATTGACCACTATTTTGATTAATATATCTATTTGATGCCGTGATAGAAATCAGGTGGGTATAGGTTCATATGTTCTTTAGAACGTAATAACTCTTTAAATAATTACATGGACTTGATTTGCGAAGTGTGATTAGTTAGAGAGAAATAGATTGCAATCCGGCCGCCTCACCGTCCCAATTCTTACTTTTGTGAACGAACCCAAGAAAGAGATTGATCTTTTCATTAGGAGCATAGCATAGAGTGAAAGTATTTGTGAATCTAATTCGTGAATCTATTTGTTAATCTTGCTTTTATTTATTTTCTTAGTTTAATTTAATTTATTATTAGTAGTTAAATTAAAAAAAAAACCAAAACCCCACTATTTACTTTTCTGTTTTTAAACATTCTTGTTTCCAATCTAGTCTCTGTGGATTCGACCCTTGCTTGTGCATACTACTACATCGGTAACTAGTACACTTGCTAGGTTTTTATTACTTGGAATTTTATCCATCATAAGTTGACTTTTTTTTCCAACACAATTAGTACTCCCTCCGTCCTAAACTAAAGTTCTTAGTTTGATTTTACACGAAGATTAAGAAAAAGTAAATGTTGTGAGTATGAAAAGTAAAGTAGGAGAAAGCATGAGAGAGAAAATGGATAGAAAGTTTTGTTGTGAGAATGACATCTCATTGTCTATTTTAAGTAATAAAGCAACAAAAAATCTTAGTCTGAGACAAACAAAAAAGGAAAGTAAGAACCTTAGTCTGAGACCGATGGGCGATGGAGTATTTAGTGGATTGACTTATTGAAAAGAGAAAATCAAAGTGAAATTATTTTTTGAAGTCAACAATTAATGTGAAAAGAGTAGAATGTCATACTTGCTTACCCAAATCCTATCCATCAACAACTAGGGATAGCAATTCGTCCGAACCCGATCCGTATCCGGGACGATCCGCTCCGCAACGGGGCGGGTATGGTTGTCTTTTTTCAAAACCCGGCGGGTTCGGTTTCACATCTCAACCCGCGGGGCCCCGCCCCGCCCCGCATACTAAATATATATGTAATTACCATAATACCCTTACACATTTCAATTATTACCCCCACACCCCCACTCCCTAATGCACTACGCTACCCCCCCAACTTCTCTCTTCAGTCTTCAAATCTCATTTTCTCTTTCATTTCCTAGGGTTAGATTTAGATAGGAGAGGAGAGAACTCAGAGAAGCGGCGCTCCACCTCGCATCAACGGCAACATCGACGGCTATTAAGAGCTCGACATCGATGGAAACATCGACGGTAGCGGCTACATCGCTGCTTCCACAAATCGCTCCAATCGCTCCATCGCTGCTTCCACAAATCGACGGCAACGGCAACATCGACGGAAAAGATGACCTTCGTTCGACTCATCTTCCCCATCGAATCGCTCACCGTGCCATCTCTTATCTCGGTGACCTCAGAACAGTAAGTAAATCCCTCTCTCTCCTATGGCGATTTGTGAATTTCTAGGGTTAATTTTGGTTCTTCTTCACTGGTTATTGATGTTTAATTTCGGTTCTTCTTCACTGGTTATTGATATTTTAGAATGTTTATTGAATTTTAGGGTTATATGTCCATAATGTTCAATTCGGCTGACGACAAGCCAATTTTTTTTTTTTTTTTGGACCAGGCGGGGCGGCTGCGGCTGCGGGTTCACCAGTTGGCGGGGCGGGGTGGGTTCGGTACTAGGGAGGTTCTTTGAGGGGCGGGTACGGTTTGGTCAAACCCGCCGCTTATCCGCCCCTTGCCATCCCTATCAACAACCAACAATTGTGGAAAACATTTTACAAGCACTCACTCGGATACTGGCGCATCTTAACATCTGCGAACATATTGACAAAACCATCGGACAAAAATCAAAGGAATATAAAATTACTGCTGCAACTGTCTCAAAATAAAGATCATATTTTACTTGTTAATATTTTTTTTAAAAAATGTTTTGCTTATTTTTATATCGGTTACACCCTTATAAATTGCACTAAAACAATATCTTTATCTAGAAATGCGATAATTTTTTAAAATGAATTTAAAAAGAAAAAATAAGTATGATATTATTATGAAACGAGAGAGAAGTAGTACTCCCCCCTCCTATTTCAAATTGCAAAACTTGCCATTTTAGGTGTCACATAGAAATTGAAAAATCCAAAACGTAAAAAGTTTTATATAATTTTCAATTGGTGAGACTCACTTATCATACTCACATTAACTAACCACATATTATTTTCTAATTTCTACCCCACCTTCTCTCTCATACTCAACTATCAACACTCACAACTCATTTTTCACTTTTTCCCTTAATTCTTGTGTTATATTTTTATACAATTTGAAATTGAACAGATGGAGGGAGTATTAAATCTACAAAATAAACCAACAGTTGGGTACGATAAACCTCTACTTGGAAAGATACAACACATAGTGAAACTGACTATTTGAAATTCAATAAAAAAAAGAAAGGACATAGTGTACCATGCTTATAAATCATAGTTAGAGGTGACTACATTTGTCTAAACGCAAAATAATAAAGCTACAAAAGATGGCTATAAAATGTGACTTACAAAATGAGGTGTCATAATTGTGTTCTATTTTTAATTGGAGTGTGTCGGGTTACTATCGATGTAGCCAATTAAATAATGCCATCATATCTTGTATCTTTCATTTTGTAAACTTCTTTTGTAAGCCTAGCATTGCCGTTGTCTAAACTCTTTTACATGGTTGATGGAGTCACCTTTGGTTCTTGTGGCTGTCAGACTCCATATTTTGAGAAAAAAACCGATGATACTGTTGGGTTTCGTAGTAGCATGCGCAGCGGAATAAGCATTTAAATTTTATGAAACCCAAAGCCCATAGATCTATTCATATGATTAAGTCAAATACATCTACTATGAATACAAGAATACTAACCCTTGAAGCGTTTGATTAACAACCTTGAATTCGGTGGAGCTTTTCGAAACTTGATCACAAATAATATCACGAACAAGATCACGAACTTGTAGATGATAAATGTCAGCCTCTAACGGTATCCAGACCACGAACGAATATCAAGAAACTCTTGATCTTGGTTGCTAGACCAATATGTGAAACACACTTTCACAATGATGAACTATATGGAATATAATATGTGTTCTTGTTCTTCACTTTATGATCTTAGAACAAGAAAATTATCTCTCAAACTCTTTGGAGGCTTTTTACAATTCATAGGACTGATTAGGGCAATTAGAGGCTGTTTAAATACTTGTTAGACCTATTCCAAGTAGGTAACAAGTGGTCAAACCCGTAACAATACGGACTAAGGAAAGTCCCAGTCGAAACCGACTGGTCCGACCGGGTTGCTTCCTTGGTCCGCCCGATCACCAGGAGGTCCGACCGGGTCCTTTACCAGGTCCGGCCGGACCTCCTCTTTTCCAGCTTACTCCCTCTAATTCTAATATTCCTCAAAGCCCTTCGACCCTTAATTCCATTAGGTCCTTTTAAGATTCGTTCTAATGTGTGTGACCCTTTAGGATTACACTAAGTTGGCAATGTGTGTAAACCCATAAGATATGATTAGGTTCTAGCAAACCGTCATACCTACCCAATTAGAGTAACTATATAAGTTCGTATCCTTTATAGAACATATTACAATCTCATTGTATCACGATGTCTATTGAACGTAAGTCATGGTTAATGGTCAACTTACAAAGTTCAATGCTTCTCGATCCCGAATGTATTGATAGTCAAATCTTATTTGAGCACGGCTATACATTTCATCAACACCATTCATCGAGTGGCCAAAGCTTGACATCTCCCTTGACGAGGAACAAATCCCATCTGGCTTATTACTCTTCCCTACATGATTCCGATTATGCCAATCATATTCTTTATAGCTACCCGGTTAGGGTTAACGTTTGAATATGTCAAACGTAATGTTCATCAAGTGGAAGACTGTAATAACCTCAGGTCTAGAGATTCTAGTAATATAACTATATGAGACTTAATTATGACATTGTGACCATGACATAAATCTCATACGGGTCAGTCCAGTATTTGTTCTCCAACAAATACCCATAAGTTTAATTGTATCCCATACACCATAATCATCATATGATTATCTATTAAACTTATACTAACAATTAAACATAATTATCAGGGACGTGGATTATTATAAAAAAACATGCAAAGATATAATAATCAAACATTCAATATCTTTAATATATAATCAATAAATAACATTAATCGTTCAAATAACGTGCCTAGAGCATACAACACCAACAGATACAGTTTATAGGATTCGAGTCATTCCATCTAACTGTATAACTATTCAGATGATTACTATTAGATCCCAATTTAGGAGTAGGATGATCCTTTGATCTACCCACTCACACCCAACTTATGACTTTCAATGACCTTCACAACTCAAATAGCAACATTTAATTTATCGATATAATATCCAAATTAATCATGCCAATATTATGCATTTGCCACACAATTTTCTCTTAACCCGACTTGAACCAAACAGATAAAAGGAATATGCAATGTATACAAATAAATGATCAATTGCTAAAATATAATTCAATAGCGTCATCCACCAGATATAACTATAAAATGTAGCTACATCCACGAATCTTCATAGGAGAGTCAATTTATACACTTCATAGGGCTATGGGCTATTCTGTAATGCTTTATTATAATAGATTGATATTTAACTAATATGATCAAAATTTAATTGTTTTTTTTTTTTTTTTTTTTTTTTTTTTAAATCATTAAATTATTTGTAAGCTTATTGACACGTTTTGGGACGTGTTGGTAAGGATAGATATTATAATAAAATGGGCTCTCACTAACTCTTGAGTTGAATAATACTTTTGTCACTACTCATACAATATGGGTTACCTATCGACCTATTCAAAGTGGAGTTGCTTGTTTTTATTTGAGTAGGCGGGCGCCTGGCATGATTTTCTGGAATATTTCGCTTTTCTTCTTTCTTTCTGTTCTCGAATGATGACCTTCTGTTGACTTTGACTCGAACAATGACTTACTTGACTTTGAACAAATCAAAAAAAAAAAAAAAAAAAAAAAACCCCTCAAAGTACAATGATTTCCAACAAAGCTTCATCATTACATACTAGACTCAAAATACATCAAAACTAGTCTAGGATACATCAAATAGAACATAAAGTCCGGAAACATCAAAGCAAACTACTATAAAATCCACCACATCAAAGACTAACAATAAAATATTATATAAGTTAAACACAACACTTATTTTATTTTATGTTAAAAAAATACATTATCGGTTCCATTGTATTCTTAAAAGGTATGATCAGCCTAAGTCAGAGTCATATGCATAATATAGAAGATAAATTTT